>CABFOW010004495.1:35457-55525 GCA_902141385.1 Timema californicum
GCGTCTTACTACCCGTTCGGGTTATACGCTTTAAGTACTAATTACTCTAATGGATTAGGACTTGGGAGGGTTGAATTAGAGGAAGTTAACCTGCATGTGCGTGGGGGGAGAGTGGAAAACCATTTAGGAAAAGCCACCCCAGTTCACCCGACCGAGATTCGAGCCTCGATCTCCCCGTCCTCAGCAGTCAAGCTTCAACACGACAAGCGCGTTAGCCAACTAAGCCACCGAGGCGTGTTACAGATCTTATTGAAAAACTAAAACAACCCTCTTAGATTGGAGGTCGAATATTTCATCGACTTATCTACGATGACAGTATCTGTGAGGCAATGAAATAATAGTATCTTCATAAATTAATGACTATATTTATTTTATATAACAAGGAATAGACGTTCACTAAAAATTTTCAATGAGTCGATCTATTTTTCTCAGGTCTTTAATATTTACAGATAAATCTTCCAAAAGCCTCAACTATCAGGCCAGTTCAATTGGTGCGGTGAGTTGGGGGCGAAGACTAAAAACAATGAATCTTTATTCGATATTGTAAGATTATCTAAGATTTGTACAGTGAATAGTATTAATATTAATATATATTTTCCCGTAACAACATGTCATATTTTATATGGGTTATGTTACACTCGCATAAAACTGATTGATAAACGGTTCCTATTTGATAAGTAGAGTAATGGCAATATAAAATGTCTTTGGATTAAATATTTTTATCATTTAAAAGAAATATTTTCTCTAGCAGGCTGTAAATTTGTATGTATTATTATTAGCACCGCGTCTTACTACCCGTTTGGGTTATACGCACTTACGATAATGTGTAATGGTAGGGTGATTGTGAGATGATATGGAGGACCTACAGTTTAACGTGGAATCCGAACCACGGTGGAGGCCTGGCATTCCCCACATTCACAAGATGTCTTGTCAGAGGTGAAGAATTTGTATGTAGAGTTCTCTCCTCTTATTTGGTAGGCAATCCCAAATATAGTTAATATTTTACAAGTGATCCCTTCAAACAATATTTGTTTGATTTAGGTCATAAAAAACTTAGTAAAAAAAATAGGGGGTGGAAGTTATCAAACTGTTATCACCCATTTACTGTTCCACTCATCTCAACCTATCTTTCCTCCTCTCAGTTGTTCCAAAAATATTTAAGATAAATCAGAAAAGTATAATTAGATGTTGCTTTGTTTTTTCACTGGGAATCATTCAAGTTGAAATTCCACAACTCCCTCTACCCTCTTGTCACTAACAATAAACTGGAGCAGTGTGAGAAATATTCCCACCAAAGTCTGGCCGTTGTACGACCCCCTAAAGCCGTAATTAGCTCGGTGGTTGAAAAAAAGAACTAACTTATCAGCCCTTAGGCTCGCCACATTCAGACGAACGAACGAACGAACGAACGAAACAGATCATTAAGAAACCAAGACGGGGTCGTTATCAACCCTAAGCCTCTTTTAAGGGAATCGGTATCTAAGATTTTAGTTGGTTTCCTCTCGTTGAAATAAAAGGTTTTTATAGTGTGTGTATTTTTAAGTAATTAGATGATATGGTTTAAAAAAAAGTATTATTTTACAAATATTTTTATCTTTAAATATATGTACGACTAAACGAACAAGTTTACTTTATTTTTTATTCTTAAAATATACATTTACGAAAAACTCGTATGATTCGTGTAACCAAATAATATGTATTGTTGCAGAAACAATCCACCGAAAAACATTATCAAATAGCATACAGTGTTACAGAAACATAGTGAAAATAATATATTTGTCCATCAAAGGGCATAACTATCAATTTCACATTCAACCAGTTCAGCGGTGAATAGGAGACACAAAAACAATAAAAAAAAGTTCGTATATACATGTGCCCCATTGGACTTTGTTTCCTAGTTAAAGCCAAATGGTTCCACTAAACTGTTTGTATACCACACACTTGGGGCTGTATGCAAGGACGTATAGGGAATGATTAGTGGAGCAATAGTATGGTCCCAAGCACACTATTGGTCCACCTTTCAACTCGTGATGACGAGAGCAAACCCACTCTAGTGTCGACAAAGCATCCACTTGGTAAAGTTCTTGCATACATCTCTACCTCTCTCAATTTGTAGACTAGATATATTCTATGGGTTATTCCTGGCTATTTAAAAACACCTGGTGTTTCCGAAAAAGTGTGGAATTCTACGACACGACGACTGTAAGCTTGTATTCAGGCCAAAATTGGCAATTTTGAGCACTTTTTATGATACTAAACATCTCCATATTGCCAAACCCCTTCCTTAACCTCTGACAATACGTGTATTAATCACAACTTGTGAATGTGGGGAATGCCAGGCCTACCACCGTGGTTTGGATCCCATGTTAAACTGTAGGTCCTCCATTTCATCACACAATCACCCTACCATTACACATTAGCGTAAGTGCGTATAACCCAGAACGGGTAGTAAGACGCGATGCTAATAATAATAATAGCTCCATTTTAGAGGGATGCAAACATGACTTTAACTGGAAAACAAGGTCAAATGGGACACATGTTTATATTGACTTTTTGAATAGTTTTATTTGTTTCTGGTCACCATTACAGTGGATCCCACATGTTACGGAACACCCTGTATGTTTGAGTACGATTGATATAACCACTAGCACCAAACCATAGCCTGGCGAGCATCCAGATATCGTCTAAGAAAATTAAGTTACTATTCGATCACATATGATTTCTGAGACGGAGTGGGTGAGGAAGGAATGTGGAGGTAAGAAAGAGAGAGAGAAGCATATAATCTTGACAGACAAATTAAACGAATAGGGGACAAGGGAAGAAGGGTAAGTGAGGGGGAGGAAGAAGTAAGACAGATATAAATGCAACATGAACTAATTTCCAATACGAGTCAAAAACTATAAAGATAACGAAAGAAAGATGAGAGATTTATTTTTAGACCTTAGAAAAAAAAAGTTGGTGGCCTTGGGGTGGTTTTTTTTCCCAATATGGTCTCGTATACAGTCGTCTTCAAAATTTAAAAAACAAAATGAACACTCAAATCAAATGTTTTGATGAGTGAATTTCTTTTACAGTCACAATTTAAAACAAAACCTAAAAATCAAGTTGGGGAACAATAAATTTTGAAATACCAATACATTTTTTTAAAGTGCTTCAAGTATTTAATTCTACAGTATCACCTAACTTATTATTATAACTTTTTTTAATCACCGTGTCTTACTAACTGTTTAAGTTATACGCATGTTTGATGATTAATCTAATGATATAGGGATTAGAAAGGAAGAATTTTAGAGGTAATCTGCACGAATTTGCATGGAAGGAGAGTGGAAAGCAATTTAGGGAAAGAATAACACTCAATACACCCGAACAAAATTATAACCTCAATCTCTCCATCATCAATAGGCTATTTATATACGAGAGGGACGCTTTAGACAATTTGGCCACTGATATACAATTATTAATTCCTCTAACTCCCAATTTGTGATAACCCACTTTGGTGGTCACATGGTCTAAGGCTATAATCTCGCCAGTAGACTAGGCTGCAGATAATGCGAGGGCAGAGGCATGAATCTTGGTCAGGTGTAATTAAGATGGTTTTTCCAAATTAATTCTCGAATCTCCCTCAACGAAAATGTGGGTAAACTTCCTATAAATAAAGCCTTCCTAATCCCTGAGACAATTGGTGTAATCAGTACCTAAACATATGAGCCAAATGTTCAGTAATACGTGGTGGTATACAAACAAAATAGTTCCCTATTTGGAACATAGGTCTACAACAAAACTTCGTTACTCTGACTATTCCCTGTTGCAGTTTCAGTGATAGGTTAATTTAAGGGTAAGTGGGCTATCAGATCACCCATCCCATTTATTTCTACAAGTGATTGCCTCACTTAATCCACCCCTATAAAAGAAATTGAGTTGAGTTAGCCAATCTGATTACGTTTTTTTGATGGTTTATTTTTAAGATGACGATACAACGGTCCAATTCTCCAATCAGATAGAAACACTAGGAAACTATATGTACAAGAGAATAATGAAAGATATTGAAGTTAAAAAAAAAAGAACTTAAGGCTTTGAAATTACTGGACTCGCTTCAATGATCATCATAAAAAAAAGAAAAGAAAAATTAAAATGTTTGTAGCGTGAGACGGGACTAGAAAGAAGAGGGGGGGTTGAATATACTGAAGAACAGAGAGAGAAAGGGGAAATATATAAAGCAAAAAAGAAATCGTCCACTAAAATAAAGGCACAAGTAAAACCGTCGGTGTTTTATTATATACTATTCACCTGCCGGCCATTTAAATAGTTTAAGGAGGATAGGGGGTGAGTTTTTTTTAAGGTTTAGAGAAAGGGATGAAAGAATGAGGGGGTCGGAACGAAGGGGGTAGCCTAGGAACATTGTCTTAGTACCAGAGAACACTTTGTATCGCCTTAATGAAACTATTATTATTTTTTATCTTAAAGGAAAAATAGAATGTAAAGAAAAATGAAGTCATTTTGTGTGAAGTAGAGATTTGTAATGCTTCATTTATATTTCAGGTTCTGTAGAAAAATTTCAATCAATATAATTTTATATTCACAGAATAGATCATTTATCGTTAATGGAAATTAATTATTTAATTTTTGTGTGTGGGTATTTTTTTGAATATAGAAACGACCATTTTATAAATACATTTCCAATAACAGAACAAATTATTATTATTATTATTTAACGCCACGTCTTACTACCCGTTCAGGTTATACTGTTTAAGTACTAATTACGCTAATGGATTAGGAATTTGGAAGGTTGAATTAAGGGAAGTAAACCCGCATTTGCGTGGAGGGAGAGTGTAAAACCGTTTAGGAAAAACCTCCCCCAGTTCACCCGACCGAGTTTCGAACCTCGATCTCCCCGTCCTCATCATTCGAGCTCAACACGACTAGCGCGTTAGCCAACTACGCCAGCGAGGCGGGTAACAGAACAAATGACATACTTAGTATAGACTAGAAAATAATTTGTCAGTGTTGTAAGACTATTAGCACTAAAATAGATTTATATAAAATAGATTTCAACTCAAACGAAACCACTTTGGTGGCCGCATGGTCTAAGGTGTCACCCTCGTAATATACTAGACCACCATTGATGGGGATATCGAAGCTATAATCCCAGTCATGAGTAATGAGGGTGAATTTTCCAAAAAAAAATTGCACTCGCCCTCAACGCAAAAGCATGTTGGGTTCCTCTTAAATTCAACCTTACTCATTCTTAGCCCACTAAAGTAATTAGTACACAGTGTTTAAGCTGAACGGGTAGTAAGACATGAAGCTAACAAAAACGTTCGTATGAATTCTATGAAGTGACACTTTGTTGACAGTTCTAAGGGTTAATATATCAGCTGTCAGGGATTCATTATCAAGACAGGCCACTGGGACGTCTGGCTAGACCTGTATTACTTGTTAGGTGTTGTCCCTGTGGTGAGACGGGCTCTTAATATGTATTGTTCTAGCTGTATTACCTGTCTAAGTTAGGTGCTGTCCCTGTGGTGAGACGGGCTCTTAATATGTATTGTTCTAGCTGTATTACCTGTCTAAGTTAGGTGCTGTCCCTGTGGTGAGACGGGCTCTTAAGAGGTCTGGTCAGCGCTGCAACATGTTATCCGGGGTGAAATGGATTCCATAGCCAGCTCTGTGTTTTTTTTTAGTTCTACACATACTTTACTGGTGCACATGTGAAATATTGCTCATAGCAAAGTATTTCGAACTAGAACAAATGGGTAGGAATGTTCACATTTAGAGTGAAGAGTAAAATATTTTTGGCAACGTTTACAATACACATTTTTCATAGTGGATTTATTTTTAAACATTCAAAACAATTTCGAACAAGCATTCGTGTGAAAGAAACTAAACGAACAGTTCGAGAGAGAGGGAGATAAAAAAAAGACACCCTACGAAATATCTCTTAAAAATAAATTTAACAGAATATATTTTACCGTTGAAAAAATGTTAATAAATCTCATGCCATCCGAGACAAATTGTTTCTCTTTTATTTTGTCACTGATAAATCAACAAACTCCTATGGGTACCATCGAATGGAATGTATATGAATACATACGCAATTTAGGTGATTACAACATTCGAATCTATTATTCTACTAACGGCAGGATTATTTTACAAATGATATTTCATGTTTTACCCACAAGTGTGCCACATTGAAGCCAAGCAACTGTTTATAGTGGACGATTTATTGCAACAAATAGTAAAACAAGTTCAAGTATTCCTCTTTATGGGGTTATAAAAACAAAAGTAGGTGCAACCACTAATAAATATTTAATCTCACTGGTTTTGGGGTAAAAAGCTCGCGTCAGGACCGGATGTTCCTAGGTTCAAACCCAGCGAAGTTCAATGAATTATCGGTGAGCTGGCGGTCTAAAGGGTAAGGTGTCGGACTTTTGTGCTGGGGGTGCGGGGTTAATTCTTGGTCCCGGCAAATATTTATCTGATTACCAAACCCTTCCTTCACCTCTGACAAGACATCTTGTGAATGTGGGGAATGCCAGGCCTCCACCGTGGTTTTGATCCCACGTTAAACTGTTGGTCCTTCATTTCATCTCACAATCACCCTACCATTACACATTAGCTTTAGTGCGTATAACCCAAACGGGTAGTAAGACGCGGTAATAATAATAATAATAATTCAATGAATTTTTCTTGAGTGATAAATATCCGTATCATAACTTCCTATAGAGGAGAAGTAAATTCATAGGTCCCACATATATTGATGTAAGTAAAAAAAATACCTTGGAAGAATGGGGAAATATCTTTCTGGCAGAATTGTTTGGCCCTTTATCTCTCGCTCATAGAAATTCTCTTGTTCTGGTATAATCAGTCGGTTTAGAAAGTGCACGTTAAATACCTCAAATAAATGAAAAATACTATTCTATAATATAGCGCTACTATATTAAGTTACTAGTTGTTACTGCAAAATTATTAGTTTGTACATGAATTTCTTGTGTATATATGTAAGAAATTCATGTACTTTTATCATGTCTGCCTTCAATTAAGATCTAGCTAGTACTCATAATATAATTTTATATATATATATATTAGAATATATTATGAGTACTAGCTAGATCTTAATTGAAGGCAGACATGATAAAAGTTATTCAACGATCCCAAAATATGTTAAACCCAAGGTATCAAGTAGTCTTAAATAGTATTAAGCTTCGACCAATACTCAATCTCTAATTATATGATCGTTTATGAGATTAGAAAAATTCTTGTATAGTAGTAACCCTAATCATGATAAGGTTGTGCGAGTGTTTAGGACGCAATACTCTGCATCGTAACGCCTGGTGAATGATTGATTGATGCAGTGAGGACTTTCAGCACCTCTATCAACCACATATCACTCGTCTAATCGAGTTAGTGTAACGGTCACACACCTTGCGAGATCCACACCGGACGGATTGGGGAGTTAGTGTTGGAGCAGTTACAAATCTGTACGTTTAACTATAGATTGGTGACCTGGCGGTCTAGGGGTAAGGGGTCAGACTTCTGTGCTGGTGGCCGGGGTTCAATCCTCGGTCCCGGCACAGATTTATCTGATTACCAAACCTTTCCTTCACCTCTGACAAGACATCTNTTTCTCTATTTGTATTAAGTTGGTAGAATTTTTACCATTTTTATTAAACTTGTAGTGTATTTTTAGCTGATTAATAAAACATTATAAAGTGAAAATTTGAGAAGAATATTATTAAAGAATAGCAACCATTTTAATACAATCATTACAAATTACAATTTAATATTTGGAGAACAACCAATTACTACTTATGAAACAAAGTTTCTGTCTGTACGTTTGTATGTATATTTGTTGACTAAGATATCTGAAACAGTTTAACCAGTTTTTATTTTATTTTTTAGTATGTCTATTTCTGCAGGTTTCCGCCTAGATTTCACTACTCTAATACTTCATAGGGGATAGTAGTTATCTCCGAATTGTTAAAAACTGGTTGAATTCTATCAATTTGAAATTTACCAAGGAGAATTATCTAATCAAAATGCAAGGAGAAATTAAAGGATATATTTCAACTTGAAATTCAAAGATTAATTAATCCTGACCGTTAATCTATCACTGTTATAGAGGGTGACCAATTTTTACCAATAATATAAACTTTAGGCCATACAAAGAATTAAACTCGGGACTATTTGTATCACTTCACTATACATAATAAATTAATATATTTTTTCACCACATCTTATTAATGTTAAGGTTATACGCATATGTAATGGTTACTCCAATAAGGTTGAGATTAGGAAGTAAGCATTTTCTTGGAAGGAGAGTGGGAAATCATTTAGGGAAAAAAAACATTTTTAGTAGACCCGACTGAGATTCTAACCCCAATCTCCCTGTCGTCAGCAGACCAGTTTAACATGAGAGTGATGCCTTGGACCATTCTGCCATTGAAGTGGGTGATTAAGTGTTATAAAATTAATTAATACTCCTTACTGAAAATATTTTGATCATTCCCGGTGGTTTGCTATCGTAAAAAGAGTGGACAAAATATAAAGGGAGAAATGGTGTTCCTTCCAGCTTGGTGAAACTGGGCTCAACTTCTATAATATTACACAGTCTGGTGCTTCATGCGTGCGTGTTTGTGCGTGCGTGTGTGTGTGTGTTCGCAGAAGACCAAAAGGAAAACACCGCAGTGGGCAGGAAATTAACTGAGGCTCCGTCTCCGAGTTTGCTAGCCCCAAAGGGGTTGGAGGAGGGGAAGGGAAGGGATGTAGAAAGAAAGGGTGAGGGTGTTTGAGTAAACTAACTTTCAACACAGACTGTCTACAGAGTAGTCTGCGATAGGCAAATTGTTTGGACTCTCATTCAAAGGTTTGAGGCAAGTATTCGTCTGTGGGTCTAGAACTCTATAAGAACTCTAATTAAAAGTGATGGGCTTAGAAATAAGTCCAAAATATTTAATCAATATTAACCATTAAGGTTAGAGTATGAGGAACGCGAGACAAGTTCAGTGTTTTTTTGCAGTTTTTACAGCAAAACATTTTTGGTAAAAATAAATCAAATAATTTTCCAGTTAATGTTTAATTTTCTTCACATGGTGATAACAACAGTTGTTTAATAGCTGTCAAGGGTGTCCTGGTATTTAATGACAACTTTTCTTCCTAATTTAAAAAGTTTCTCATCTAAGGCTGCTATGCTCATGACAGATATTCAACAATAATTGTTGATATCACTATTTGAATAAATTAAAATCTAAGTTTCAAATAAAGCAATATTGTATTTAGTTTGGAAAAGAATGCTTCTCAGATCTAATGAGTGTGTTATATAATGAGTGGTTTACCAGTCTTCATCGACGCTAATGCGAATACAATTAATATAAATTTTACCTCAATCATTCTTCACACGTCATAGCTAGTATATAATATGCATATTACTGGAACGTTTACTGACTATAGTGCAGACAAAATATACTATTTTACCAAAATATATTTATAAAATAACTTTGAAATTTAAGTGAGAATAACTAATAAATTATCCATGACATTTTTTGTAAGAAGTCAAATTAATGATAAAAAACGTATTTTTTGAAGAAACTGGGAAATATGCTAATTCCAGTTGACAGGTAGATTGTCTTACGTTATTTAAATTTAAAAGTAAACGATAAATATTCAAAATAATTTGACTAGGAAACCACTCATTCTTTAAATGGTTTAAGTGATTAAAAATACATGGTACTACCTTTTCACCTGCTGCTAGTAAATTATTCCTTCGAGACAGTAGTGACATATAAATCTTTTGTGAGAAAGTTAATTTATGAGGTGGAATATATTCTTTTTTTTATGAGCAGGTGAATCTAAGCAAATGTTTTTAAAGAGTCTATAAAATATATACATGTTTTTCTATCAGTCGCAGTTGGAATAGGCTATAATTTAAATACTAAACAAAAAACTAAAGTTAACCTTAAACTACGTTTAGAGAAATTTTTCAAATTTTTGTTTAATCAATCTTACTAAACTATGATCTAGGTAATTTTTCTCTAAATTAAATTTATTTATTTCGATTATTTGAAAACTTCAATAATACAGTTCAAATTTCATAGAAAAAGATTAAACAAAATTACCTTTTTTTGTGGCAGGCCTTGAAGAATGCGTTATTATATTTTTGTTTTTTTATAGGTATTGATAATATGTATCAAAAATGAAAGTGGCAGATAACTCAAGCTGACGTGTGATTACATGAAAGTAAACCTTGGGGTTTAAATCATTGTCAGTTAAGTTTTTTCCTATGAAAATTATATTGTAGCTATATCTAGTCATAAATATTATTTTAATAATACAAACTCTTTTATTAACACTCAGATAAATACTATTTTTAATTTAATACAAACTCATATATTAATAATTAAATATTTATTTCTTAAATTAATCAAAATCGTATTGAAAAATAGTCAGCTAAATCAATACATCTATTGTTTAGAATAAGTTTGAACGCTCTGAAATAAAAAAATAAAATAAATGGTATTGTACACAGTACACTCTTTGTCATGCCTTTTCCTAAAAAGATAAGTAGCTACTAAAATCTCGTAAGATTTTATTTTATTTATAATAGTTCCACGACATTACAACAGAAAGTTATTTTGTATCTTAATTATTTGCGGAGATATGATAAAAATTGAAAATGACCTTAAATGTTAATTACCCCTAAAGTGATTTTCTAAGGAATTTAAAGAGTGCCCATTTTTTTCGTAGTGTACTACGCTATTTTTTATCCATGCTACCTACGAATCAGTTAGTAAATGTATCGTACTTTTTACATCTAATATATTTTCTGAAGGTGAAAACAAAACATATTATATATTTTAGTTCTCGATAGGGAAGGTAGCACCAAAAAATAAGGCCATAAAATCGATATGACCAAGGCTGGTTTTACTTTATGGTTGTGCTATACAGTTAGCCGTATATTGTAAGCTACCTCTTTAAATCATTGGATATGGATGGGCAGTTATTGCTTTTATTTTCAGGGCACCTCTATAAACTTCTCGAGTGCCAAATTTAATGTCACAGAAGTACGTGGAGAAGCAAACTAAATACGGCTATAAAAAACAACAAAATAAAATATTAAATTATTTTAGAACTTCATAGATAGTTTGTTGTTTGTTTCTGTGAAAGAAATGTCTAACAATGTTTTAAACATATTTTTAACTGCTGGTATACTAAAATAGGGTAAATATATTTATTTATATAATTTATAAAGTTTACAAAAAACTAGAAATATTTTTATCTTGTTTTCAACTTCATGAACAATATTTTTCGGTGATAGAAATAACAATATATATGTTTTTATTCTCCGAATGTCAAAATATTTCCCATACTTAATATGCTATCATGTGGTGTAAAAGACATCAGTACGTAGTTTTTTTAGGAAGACACATGCGTATTGTTTCTGTAACAAAATAGGTCAGTCATATATTTCAAATAGCACTCTCACCAAATTACTGAAACGTAAAGTATATACGGCAACCAACATACAAACTTTTCCCTCATATTCAATAGTGCATTCCCTGATGTTTAATTCATTTCAACTAAGAGGAACTGATATTATATAGGTATATCTTTAGCCCTCATAAAAATAAGAGATTTCTTACTTTGTTTTGAGAAACTTTTTAGCTTGCTTTATTTGAATATATTTTAAAAATTAGGTCAAAAAATTATACGTAATAACTAAAAGAGTTGGGGTCGTCTTAATCAAACTATCAGATGGATAGTCTGAACAGTTATTTATAATTTTTTAATTTCATGACACAAATGATAACTTACAAATTGCATACTACTTTTTTGTTTGTTTAAAATACAATTCATACAGTAATTATAATCTCACATATACATAAAACAAGTAGCTAAATCAAATATACAACATTTCACGAATCAGCCTGGAGAAGGATATCTCATGGGACTAGCTGGTATAATTTAATTATATATAAGCTATATTTAATATCAAAACAAATTGACTAATGAGGCTTTGTATGTGAATTGTTGGTTACTACGAGTACATACTCTACTTACCCGCTACACACCGCGTCCACATTCTCAAATCAGACAACTTCAGTGTTTAAAACTCAAGTAGACACATGGTAGAAAACCCGTGTATATATTACTTGACAGGAGCTCTCCCCTTAAATTTGAAGGAGGGGAAGGGTGTGATAAAAATAAATTTAATTAAAACTAATTTAACTGAAAATTGATTGACAGCTTCGTCCTAATTAATTCATCAATTTGAAAGATTGAGTCATAATTTAAGCCGTTGTATATTAATAATCTGAGCAAGGAATTTAACTCAAGACTTTCAAGCTGAGCTTGAAGGGAACATGAGCTAAGTTCAATATTTTTGTAGTTTTTATTACAAACATTTTGAAAAAAAAAATTTGCCCCAGTATTTGGATTAATTTCCCATACTTATTAATATCAACAGTTTTTGTAAATCTGTCACGGTTAAAATTGGTGTTTTATCGTAGAATTTTTAAATAAGAAGAAACGTTCTCGTTTAAATCTGCTTGATAACATATATCTAAGAACTGTTTATCAGTGACCTGGTGGTTTAGGAGTAAGGAGTCGGACCTCTGTTCTGGGGGTCTGGGGTTCAATCCTCGGTTTCGGCACAGATATATCTGTTTGCCAAACCCTTCCTTCCACTCTGACAAGATTTGTACTAATCACTAATTGTGAATGTGTTGAATGCTAGGCCTCCACCATGGTTCGGATTCCTTATTAAACTGTAGGCCCTCCATTTCAACTCACAATCACCCTGCCATTACACATTATTATAAGTGCGTATAACCCGAACGGGTAGTAAGATCCGGTGCTAATAATAATAATAATAATAATAATAATAATAATAATAATAACTGTTGATATTACTATATTTAAAAAATTTAAATAAATTTAACTATTGAAGCAATATTTTATTTATTTAGGATAAAAACTTTTTTGTCATAAAAAATAACAAGAAAAAAAGCACAATCTATAAGTGACACTTTCTTTCAGTCAGACTCCTTAACTAGTGTGTCTTTCTACTGAGATAAGGTTCCTTGGTTCAATTCCTGGCGTGGCCGAATTTATCATTGATGAAATGTGGGATTCCCCTTTCACAGTGATGAGTTAACGGCTGATAGCAGTTTATTTTCACTGTTATGGATTCAAGATATGTGATAAGCTGTGTGCTGATATAAGTAGTCTATTTAGAAATTGAAATTCAAATAACCCAAATAAATTAAAACAATAATAATTTATTAGGGGATTATTTTTCTCGTTATTGAATTATTCACCTCACTTTCCCTACCACTTCCTTTCCCGCATGATATGGATACCCAAGCGACCTAGAAGCTTCGGTTATATTGTTTCATTTCTTGCCTCGACGAATTACCCTCCCCCTAACCATTTTCCCCTACTAAGAAACGCTGCCTAGTTAACCAAAGTCTGTGCTCAGATTCGTTCAGTCTGTATCTGGTTTCTTGTGTTAAGCATTTTATGAGCTTTGATTACATTAAAGTTCTTCCCTTCCCCCCCTCCTCCATCCGGTCCTATACCAGCTCACGAAATCCTTTCACCCATCTCCCCTTCACCCCACCTCTATAAGATAAACTTAAACCGCAATTTGACCATAAGCAAATACATTTTCCTCCCTATTAAATTCTCCTCTACGAGTTTCTTCTTACGGAAGATTCAGAGAATATGACGCCGCTATATGCTTGGAGTAAGCTCTGTTGCGTGATATTATACATATATTATTCTGATGGAAACAACTATGAAAATTATCCAAAGGCGTACACACACTTCCAATAAAAAATATTGTATAATGCATCACGCAGAATCTTTTATATATTTAGAATCACGTCTTACTACCGGTTCGGGTTATTTGCTTATGTACTAATTACGATATTGGTTTTAAGGGTAGTAAGGTTATACATAGATGAAGTGTACCCACATTTGCGTGGAAGGTGAGTATAAAACCCTTTTCGAAAAACTAACCTCAACATATCCGACTGAGACTCGAACCTTGATCTCTCCGTCATCGGTGGTCTAGTATAATGCGAGAATAGTGTCTTACACCATGTGGACACCGAAGTGGGTTCTTTTATCTTTATATAGAGACTGTTTATCCTTCAGAAAATTACCATTAATTTAGGGTTGGGTATCTATTTTTAAAAAAAGGGGGTAAATGTTATGAAAACCCTAGATATCAAGTTTTAGTCCAATTGGTAGAATATTTCGACTTCAAGCCAAGATACAAGACACAAAGGTAGACATACAGACACATATGTAGACATACAGACACAAAGGTAGACATACAGGCACACATGTCGACATACAGGCACACATAAAGACACACATGTAGACCTACAAACGGCATTGCGGAAGCTACTTTATCAGTTTCAGGGAGTCATACATGACATGTCGACATTTATAAAAATCTCTATGTCGATTGTTCTACCATCACAATATTTCTTACTCCGAGGGGTTGCAATAAAGTAAAAAATGGATAATTTTCATAATGAAAAGAGTGTTAAGTGTAAATCAAAAAGTGCACTAGAATCCTCCCTATTGCATACAGGAATACATAATAGGAAGATAATTTTTATAAAATATAAACTTTTTTCAGACAAAATTGATAATTTTTCACCATATTAGTGGTGCTATTATATATTATATATTATATTATAGAGATATTATATATAACTATAATATCTCAAAATGGTCGACTGTAGATCATATAAATTGATGTATGAATGCGTGAAAGTACAGCAGATATAGTTGTTCTTATATCTGTCAGATAAGTGTCTCCCAATACATTATTTGAACAGCTGATCACTCGCATGCTCAGGGAAAGGTTAGGCAGTCCCGTAAAACTGTTAAGTGTTACATGATGTCTACGTTATCTGGCGCTTTTATTTTAAGATAATATTTATATTTTATTAGATTTATATTTAAATATAAATTATAAAATATAGGAAAGCGGATATTATAAGCTAAGCATATCAAGTTTTCTACTGTTTATTTTTACGATAAGCATTAAAATTAATTATTAAAATAAAGGCTTTTAACCTAAGTAAAAGTACTGTAGATTACAATCGCACTTAAAGAGTTCGAATCACTCAAGACTGTCAATGCGTCCACAGATAATACAGACTTAATTTCTCTTGGTCAGGATTACAATTTAAAATATCTTGAAAGAGGCTGGTCAGATTTTTAATATAATTGTTTCCTGATAACCTAAGCCTTGTGCAAGTTGTTAGTCTAAAGAGCATGTCGAATACACCTAAACCCTACCAAGTCCAATTTTCAGGAAAAGCACCTTTTATAAAAAAATAATAGCCGGTATTTTTACGTTAATATTTATTTATTTATTTGGATTATTCAACGTTCATTTTCTGAACAGACTAATTATAACATCACAAGAGAATTTCTATGAGCAATAACAAGATTGCTTTGTAATTTTTCGGGAAAAGTTATTTTCACATACTCTTAAATACTTTTTTCAAATACACCATGCATGATCAACATGAGACCAATGGCTTTACTGCCCCTCCAAAATAAGTTGTGTTACGGACTTAAATTGCTCAATAATAATCCGTTCATCTCGGCCGGGTTTGAACCCACAAACATCGGGTTCTGAGGCGAGTACTTACCCCAAGACCACAGAAGTTAACCTAAAATTGATAGAAGTACACCTTTTTTATTTGTGTTAGAAAAGTAGTGATAATATCTATCAAAGGTGAAAGTTGAAGATCACACGATACATTATAGTGGATAAAGTAGCTTTTCTGGCTGTCAGATAAGGTTCATCCTAAGAAAACTATACCAGATTTTACCAGTAATATTAATATTTGGCCTTATAATATTTTAAAACTATTTACGTGCTTTATGACGTTTACAATCATTATTAAGATACTCTACATTTTTGACAATATAAATTCACCTGCATTGGGGAGCAAGGATTCTAGATGTTTAAAATCGCATTCTATATTTTTATCCAATTCTTTCCAAAATAGTAATGGTGCATTAAATCTGAGATAGGCACCTCATATTTATTCTTAATTTATGTTTCTTTATTACTCTTGTATTAAACGTGTTTTTTTTACAAAACTTGATGAAAATGAAATAAATTATACTCGTTTATAATTAAAATTGTCCCAGGGGTGTGTACCAACACCATAATTGATATACTATTGCGAAGAGGTCTCACCAATTATTACTTGGTCAAGTTCAGCTTGCTCATGAGTCCAGAACCAATATTGTCGTTTAGAATGTGCTTTCATCGTTGCTGTCATGTATGGCTGATGGATGTAATTGATTTACAGATATTTAACGTTAATAAATGTAATTTAAAAAAAATAATAGAATATGGGAGCTATATTTATTATAGGTGACCTGGCGGTCTAGGGGTAAGGTGTCAGACTTCAGTGCTGGGGGCGCGGGGTTCAATCCTCTGTCCCGGCACAGATTTTTCTGATTACCAAACGCTTCCTTCACCTCTGACAAGACATCTTGTGAATGTGGGGAATGCCAGGCCTCCACCGTGGTTCGGATATTCCACGCTAAACTGTAGGTCCTCCATTTCATATCACAATCACCCTACCATTACACATTAGCGTAAGTGTGTATAACCAGAACGGGTAGTAAGATGCGGTGCTAATAATAATATATTTATTATTGATTCAGGTGTTCATACACATAGTAACTTTAACATAGCTTCTCAACACAAACCATATAATCAAAAACATTGTAAAATGTATTGATATGTAATTTGTTAATCACGTCTTACTATATTTAATTTTATCTGCTTGGTTATATTAATATCTTAAGAATGAGGAAGGTTTAATTTAGAGGATGTATGCTCACATTATTTTTACTTTCGCTTGAAATCTTGAAGAGAAAGTATTGTGATCGTAAGAAAATCTAGCTAGAGGTTTCGATAAATGTTGACGTTTCATGACCACCTGAACTCCTACAAGTTTTAGCCTTATTAGTTAAATAGTTTCTGCTCCAGCCCAAGATACAGACCGATTGCATTACGAAAACCACTTTTTTGGTTTTCAGGGGGAGTCATTAAACGTCAACATTTATCAAAATCTCGAGTTAGATCTTTCTGACGATCATAATACTTTCTCTTTGAGGAGTAAAGAGAAAGTAAAAAAGTTGTTTTCGTAGTGTCTGTACCTCATGCTATAGCCAATACGATTTTACCGATTGGTCTAAAATCTGGTATCTGGAATTTTCATAAGTCCAAGGAGTTTTTAAAATTAGATACACGTTCTTAAATTTAAGGGTAGTGTAACGCCCCTATCCTACTTCTGACAAAATTGTGTAAGGTCACTGGTTTTATCTGGATGCCCTATAGCCAACCATACTACAGCACTACCGGAAGCACCGTAGAGACTTCCGTGGTTAGGATGGACCCCGAGTGGTAGGGGTTGGGATGGATGGTTCACGGGGAATCAGACTGGCGAGTTTGTCCAATAAGATATATTTATTAATCTAGTCAGACGTTAAACTACTATATGAGTAACCAGGTAGACCTCCCGTGACGAGGGAGCAGGCACGATAAGAGTCTCTCAACCTTTCTGTAGACCCACGATCGACCCTCCGTTGGAGTGAACCACTAGATAACACTTTTTATCGTCATTTCGTCAGACCTGCTAGATACCGCCACACATGTACTCGATACAGTTTCCAACATTCAACAACCATATGTTATTCTCATCCCACAAACTTGCTGATCTTGATGTTCACCAGCCAGGAAGGTCCATCGGTCGCACCGTGCTGGCTGGTCAACAGGATTCTAGCTATATGAGCTATATGCTACTCTCAACAGGATGTCAACCCAATACTCTTGACTTCCAAGGAAATGTACAAGCGTGGGTTGACCTCCTGCCAGAATAAGTTTTAAAATAATAATGTTTTTACAGTAGTTTATTAAAGGGCAAAAAGAGAAAATATCGATTCTCTCTAAATTCACTCTAACGATTTTGATTGCATTTTAAATCCAGACACTGTCAATCGTAACAAACAATCTGAAAATTTTCATTTTCTAATGAGAATGATTTAAATGGTACTTTACGTAGGGAAAATTGTCATCATTTCTCCACAACTATTTGAGATATGAAATAAATTATCATTGTAAGGTTTTAGTGCTATTAAAGATAAACCGATTTTATTTGAATTATATTTATAAAACCAATAATATCTGAGTTATTAACAAATATACATACTTATTAATTAAGGTCTTTGATAATTAATTTTATTCTTTTGCTCTGGCTTATAAAAATGTTTCTATTTTCTCAATTTTTCTGTAACATAGCTCCTAGTTAATAATGTCATAGAGTAAGTAAGTAAGCGTGTGTATTATTTAATTTATTATCTTGTAATATTTTTCATCAATGTACGAGTATAAACCTATTATTTCGTTTCACAAATCTTACGAGTTTTAGTAACCGTCTATTTTAAGAGAAAAACGGGAGAAAGCCTGTGCAGTGCACCTTACCAACCGTATAATTTAATTTTCTAGTGAGCGTTATAAAATTTAAGAAAAATATTCACTTAGTGCAACTAGCTTGAGTTAGATCCCCGATATCCCTTTCATTGTAAGTCCAATTTATTAAAAGAATGACGCCTTGGACCATTTGACCACAGAAGCGGGTCCTTAATATAGCTACGGAAAAGGAGGAAAAGTTGTCAGTACTGTAGTGATTGATTGCTTTCCATTAACTTATACATGACTACATATTTAATATATTATTAATAGGTGTTCTGTCTTAAAGACAGGTAAATTCCTTTTGACAGTGAAACCTAAATCACCAATGCACACCGTTATATGCTTCCTCATTCAATTCCAATTTTTTTTTTACCTTTGTGTCATCTATTATCTGTATCCTTCCTAAGCTCCTCTTTCCTGCAACCTTTCCTTCTATGACATCGTGCAGAATAAAGTTCCTCCTAAGGATGTGGCCGATCCCATTTGATTTGTACTGAAGAATCACATCGAAAATGGTTCTCCTCTCACCCACTCTTCTCAGGACTTGTTCATTTATCACCCTGGCTGTCCACCCGATCATCTCAAGTCTTCTCCAGCACCATATTTTAAAACTAATATATATAAAATCGAGGATTTGAATATATTTATTCCAATTCTCGATTTTTTGAATAGGTAAAGTTTTTGTTGAAGTTAAACAACATTTTTAAATTAAATTTTAAATAATTTAAGTTTTGTGCCAAACTTAAATTACATTTGGTTTGTCATCTCTTTTTACATCATAAACAACATAAAAAAATTAATTCTACAATTTTGTGATTTTTTTTGGTGAATTTGTTACCTTTACGATTACTTAAGGTTATAAAATTACTTTGACCTATTGCTAAAATATTTATTTGATGTCAAGGTCTTCATAATTATTGTTTCGAGATACTTATAGATTTTTACGTATCTCGTTCCTCTCGAGATATCATAAGGTTGGAGATAGACTAAGAATTGAAGACTCGATCGTCCCATATCTAAAACACACACACACAGACACGTGGTTTTATAAGGGCTTCGTTCGCACGTGTAAACCCTAATATCCAGAACTACTTCTTGCACCGAGTCGTAACTTAGAGCTCTCCAGTTTTTACTTGAAATGAGCGTACGTGTATCGCCCCATAAAATGTAACCCAGAGAGCAGTAGAGTAACAGCAGATATGTGAGCGGTAGTGGCCGATATATGGTAGGGATGAGGTGGAAGGGTTTGATAGTGGTGGGTGGGGAACGGGGTGCAATTTTGCGTTATTGGAGCCATAAACAAGACTCGGATGGCCGTCCGCACGACTTCATTCCTTTCTCTCTCTTTCACTCTCATTTATCCCCTTTTCTTTCTTCATCGCCTCTCTTCTTCTACCTAGTCCCCCCCTCATTTTCCCTCTTCAGGTCTTCTTCTCCTCCCCTGTAGATAAGAGCACAAGAGCTTCCACCAACCACGTCTTCGTATACCTCCACCGTAAATAACAAGGGTAGGAAAACTACCCCCTCGAATGAATTTAACATGGCCAC
>CABFOW010004496.1:0-48969 GCA_902141385.1 Timema californicum
TATATATATATATATATATTGGTCCCTGTAATTACTGGACATATTTCGATTTTCAAATACACCAAGCATTTATTTCCTAATCGATTGTGAAATCTTACATGCCTAGATTTTGGAACCAATTTTCACTATTTTCTGATCATATGGAGTGGTCTTTGTAATTACTTGCAATTCTATAATTTTCCTACCGCACCAAAATTGTTGTTGTCTACACGGTTGGAATTTTAATTCCCCCCACTCCTACTCCCAACCCAATGATCTGACCCTTGTTTTGAAATTAAAACATTTCAGACACTTCTGGTTATCTGGTGTTGTCCTTATTTCTGTAAGTAAATATTTCACTTTCATACCACAAGGGAAATATTATATTATATTAACTTTGACATTTTTGGAGATGACGCCCATCTTCCCATTTTCCGATATTTCATTTTGAAATTTAGATTGTTTCAAGGTGTATCTTATAAAAGGCTGACAAATTTAAATCTTTAACCACAATGAGAAGTAGTTTTTTATATGGGTTTTGGAAATCCCATCCAAATCGTTCACGGACCACGAATTAGAAAATTTAAATATTTACGACTATTTGGGCACTACATTCTTGACAGTTCTTAATCATTGCAACTAAAAGCATTGTTTTCTATTAACACCCCCCCTTCCTATTTCCCAGAGCCCCAATTTAAAATTATCAGATTTTATGGTACGGTACAGTTATCTTTATGTTGAATGTTGTTATATACAACAGTGTTAAGTAGCTGTTTCAATTAGTTTTGAAAATATGAATTCCAACCTCCCCCATTTCTCTGACTCCAACTTTGAAATTTAAGTTTTTAGAACGTATTTGAATATCTAGAGTAGTACATCTACGTATTTGCCAAATTTTATTGTTTTTTCTGACCTAAATAGATTTGTAAATTTATAGCCCCCACACCCCTATTTCCCAGAGGATATTTTTAGATTTCCCGTATCTAAACTTTTCTGGCCTGGTGTAAAAAGAGGAAAAAATACAAAAATTGTAAAAAGGTATGGCTTATTAATTGGTTTTAAAAATAAGGTTAAAGAGGGTAGGTGAAATGGGTAAAAGGTGTAAAACAGTTTAAAAGGGTAAAAAAGGCAGACAGGGTAGTAAACCAAAAAAGGACAAAGTGGAAAAGAGGGTTTTATTTTAGGGTAGAAAGATTAAATGTTGTAAAAAGTGCAAAAGAGACAGAAATAGTAAAAAGGGTAAAAAGTATGTCTGATAAAAATATTATGATTTTATACCCTTCTATCACATTTACCCTTTTCCTTCCGTTTAAGATTTTTGCACTAAATATGCTTCTTGTCCTTTTAGTCCTTTTTAGCATTGTTAGACTTTTGGAAACTTTTGGCATTTTTACACGTTTTGCCTTTTTGAAACTTTTACCTTTTTAATCCATTTGTTCTTTCTGCCTTATTTAACTTTTTAGTCTTTTTGGAATATTTTACTTTTTTATCTTTTTGCTCTTTTGGTACTTTTGCCCTTATATTACGCTACCCCTCATGTACTATCTACCTTTTTAGCAATGTTTACAATTTTTGCCCTTTTTGTCCTTTTTTGAGCATTTATCGTTTTCTTTCCAATCACCTCTTTTTACATCTTTAACTTGTATACTCTATCTGATAATACCTTATTGACGTTTTACCCTTTTTGACCTTTTGACACTTCTACCATTTATATCCCCTTTACCCTTTTTGCTCTATCTACTTTTTAAGAATTTATAGTATTTTTGGAATTCTCCCTTTTTTACATTATAGCTCCTTTAATTTTCTAATTCATTTTTATATTGTAACCCTTTTTATTTACCCTTTTCATCCTTTTTTATTAGATTAACTTTTTACCCTATAAAAACCACCCTCAGTACAGCTGACCGGGATTAGAACCCAAACTTTCTTTCATCGGCAGTCTATTCTAACACGAAAGGGACGCCTTAAACCACCAGTTTACTGAAGAAAAATAGTTTTCCCCTCTTCCTCCATGAAAATCCAGATACACTTCCACAAATTCAATCTTCCTCATTCCTAAATCATTAGCGTAATTAGTACGTAGGCAAGACGAGTTGCTTAAAAAAGTACATCAAAAACAAACTAAAGCTAGAGAGCTCCTGATTGTGCATACATTTATTGGCGTCATAAGAATGTTGCAGCCCTGACTCTATTCTTCAAGGATGTCTTCAGAATGTCGAAAGTCTGATTGTTAATTTTAAACCCAGTGCCAGCGTGGTGCTCTATATTATAAACAAGTTGAAACAGGAAATTGGTTGTGTAACATAAGTCATTGACCGTTATGTAAAATCCTGACTCTTTTTTTGTGCCATCTTAATGTGTCGTCTGGTGCTAATTTGGTGAACACACTAACATGACATGATGAACCAGGTTTAAATTAGGTCACGAGTGATATCATCAGAATGACGCAACCTTAAAATCCTGTGCCTGTTTAGCGATGATTATTCTATACATGTTGAAACCGAAAATTAGGAGTTGTTGAGACACGTTTTTGTGAATAAAACAGAATATGATAGACATAATTGTTAAGAATCAGTACACTATATTTCCACAATAATGTTTCATACAATCGTTTATATGTTTTTATACAATGTTATAATATATGCTGGTAAAATGGTTTTGAGTTCACAATACCGATGATGTGACATGTATTGGTACCGCGCATTTTTAATAAACATGAAGAAAAATAATAAATAAAATTATAATAGTAGTAAGATATGGTTTAAAAAATAATCCTAGCTATGCTTTTGATCAATCATTAACTTCTAGAGGGTCGTGAAAATGATTTGACCAAAGTCTTAGATGGAATTTCAACATCTTTTGCCTTTAAAGTTGTAAGGGAAACATGTTTAGATTTAATATCATGTGATTTAAAACTTGGCTTCTTCTAGGCCATTTATAAAATAGCAATAAAAAAACTTGAGATAGATTATACATTATATAGTAAAAACATACATGGCACACTGACGAGATGTCTAACCTTCATGGGGACCAGAATATATCAAATATAGTGTAGAGACTACAAAGGTCAATGTGTACCATGTTTAGTTTAATCTAAATAAAAATCGAAATCAATGTTTTTTAACTAGTTATTGGCTTTTATTACTAAGAAATTCAGGATTAATGAAAACATACTCTGACGCTTTTTTATTTGATTCGTTATATTGAGATTATTATGAGGAAGATTAAACATGTGTGGAATATCAATAAACAACACATAGCATTGTATTTAATCCACTGGTTCTCAAACAAAGTTTAGACTTGATCATTATTAAAGTCTAACGTACCCTTACAGTAATATTTCCCAAAATGACAAGTCAAATGTCAGAAATTTACCCCAGCTACTTCGAAAATTCCCCGCCACGCTTGGTTCCCCACTACATTTTGTTATATTGTCATTTTGCCAAATTCTCCTAGATAACTGCTCGCGTACTCCCGGAAAATCGTGCGCGTACACCTGGGGGTTTACCTACCACTGTTTGAGAACCACTGGTTTAATCAATGGCTTTCGCCGTTGGGTTTTGAGATTCTACCACTACGAGTGCAGTATGCATCAACGATCAGTGCCTATAGTAATTAGTATTGATCACATAAAGGTTTCAGATGTGTGTTTCCACCGTTGGCTGCTCGAGATCAATAACATCTACTGTCTCTGTTAGCGTGTCGCATACATCCACGACCAGTGTGTTGAGCAAATCGTTGCAATATCTGGCGACGGGTGTCCAACCTATACACCTTAGATGGACAGCGACGTCGATGATGTACCATACCCTGCACAGTGGGCGAGTTTGAGTGTGATAGGTTACCCATTTGCGGGAAAGGTGCCCGGCCTCGTATTTCTTGCCACTGGCCATATGGTCACCGCACATGCGCCTCAGAAAGATATCATGGTAAGGTAATCTTATCTTCTGAGGAGACTATATATTGTTGAAAAACTTTAATGTGGATATCTTGTAGGCACGCAGATCTTGTCACTCTGTGCAGGTAAACACCACATCATTTACTGGACACAGGGCACGATTATTCGTTTGGCGTCGACATTGTCCAGTGGAAACGGCGGGTTCAAAATACTGGATAGAGGGAGTGGTTTCACTGGCTTTTCTTTGTGCGTGCAAATGTTTTTGGGTACTAGTTGGCTTTCCTTGATATGTTATCGCCTCGACGGCTGCCAGAAAACTAGCTACGATTATGGGTGACACGCCATCAGTGACGTCAACACCCTCACCCATTCCCCAAGTGGTGAAATGGGCGGCTATTTCTCGATCTAGCAGTGAAAGATTGTCGGTAAGTTTTGAAATGATTTAACACGATTGGTGACGTCATCAGAACATGCATGACCTATTGTTGACAGCTTGGTGGGTGATATTTCAAAAATTAAAACAGGTCTGAGGACGAAAGGAACCCTTCATCAAACGTCTTCGTCAATTATGCTCGCCAATAGCCCAGAATTAAATATAAAGTATTCTTAATCAGGGTACTCTAGCAATGGTGTGGTACAACTTTAGTGTGTTATTAATATCTACATCTCTGGCAGCTGCAGAGTCAATAACCCAGTGGTGAAAGTCTCATTCTGTGGTTTAAGGATGGACTGGTTTTGTGTGAGAAAATATATTGTTTATTTGTGAACAAAATGAAAAATTACGAGGACTACCATTTTATAGGTAGTTATATAATTAACTTGCGATTCCAGCTTTCAAAATAACCGTTAAAGTCAAAATTATAATAATGACATCACTCCAAAAATATATTCAGGGTTGCAACATTCTGGTAACGTCAATAAATGTATGCCCATTCAGGGGCCTCATTCAAAAGTATGATACATTAATATTTTTCCGTTTGTTATCTACTTTTGGCAGGTTTGAACAAGGTCCCGGGTCTCATAATAACCGCCATCGTTTCAACATTCTGACTATGCTCTCACTCCAAAATTAATTGAAGGTGACGTTGATAATGTAAGCACAATCAGGGGCCCTCTAGCAACAGTTTGATGCACCAATATTTGCCCGTAAGTTATCTATCTTTGGTAGGTGGATATACGGTCCATAGACCGTTGTGTCATGCATGTATGCCAAATTGACGCCAAGGTTGCAAACACACCAAGGGTTATATTTCCTAAAAAACGTATAGCGTCATCTGGGCTGCAACATTATGGTACGTCCCTCATGGTGTACATTAACCTTGTGTTATAAAACACGGGGACTTTTCGCTGAGAATCCTAGCCCCACTGTTTAACAGGAGTAGCACCCTGCCCACAAGGAACGGTCTGACACTGTACAAGCAGCTGCTCAGGCTGATCCTCGACTATCCGTGTCATTCCTGGGGCCACCTGGCGGACACGTATATGAGGACGATGCAGGCACTCCAGAGCGTGTGTCTGAGGATCATTGTGGGCGCACCTTGGTACGTTCACAATGTGACTCTGTACTCGGTTCTGGAGATGCCTACCATTAAGTACCAATTCCGGAAGCTGGCGCAGTCTTTCTACGACAGTTTTAATAATATTCTTAGTACATTTTAGTAAGGAGATATTAAAATACTAAAAATAAGGAAATAAACATTAGTTATATTAAAAGATGACTCCAATGTTCAACAAACTTTTCATCAAAAGATTAAATAAAAAAAGTAATAGATAGATATTATAACAGTAAACTAGTCAGAAAATAGAAGTAAAAACCTAAAAGGTGATACTCTTAACATGAAACAATTTCTGCAAGTAAAAATAATTAAACCACTGTCGAAAGATGAATGTAATTTAATGTAACATAACAATAGTATGGAAGATAAAATGATTAAATACAAGATTTATTAATAGTGATGAATAAGGTTTAATTATTTAATGATACTAGGTGTTTAAGAAAGATAAAGAGTTTGATAAGAATAACAACTGTTAAAGGTGATTTTTAAATAACACAAAAACACATTAGTAACAACAAGACATAATTAGAGCATTCAACAGTGGTTAGGTTGAAAATATAATTGACTATGTACATCTGGAATATAATTGAAAATACATTATTCCAAAATTGGAAAGGATAAATAAGTTAGTTATGTAAAAATTGAAGTTGACAGTATTAGTTATAACAAAGTAATGAAAGTTTGTAATAAAAATGGGACATTCCTTATCTCGTAAAAATCAGGGATCAAAATGTATAACAGATAAAGAATGTCCAATTTTTATTACAAACTTTCATTACTTTGTTGTAACTAATATTGTCAACTTCAATTTTTACATAACTCATATATTTATCCTTTCCAAACTTTGAATAATGTTATACATCACTCTTAATCAATCTTACATTTAATATTTTTCTCTGCCATACTATTGTTATGTTGGATTAAATAACATTCATTTTCAAACAGTGGTTTAGTTATTTATTTACCTATATAAATTGTATCATTATAATTGTATCACCTTATAGGTTTTTACATCTATTTTTTACTTTCTAGCTATTTTACAGGTAAAGAAAGTATTGTGATCGTCAAAAAAGATAGAACTCGAGATTTTAATGAATCTCGACGTTTAATTATCCCCCCAAATCCGAAAAAGTGTTTTTTGAATTTACGTCTGTATGTCTGTACCCCCAAATAGAGCCTAAACTATTTTACCGATCGGGCTATAACTTGGTATCTAGGGTTTCCATAGGGTTCACTGAGGGATTTTTGGAATTGGATATCTAATCCTAAAATTAAGGGTAGTTTACTGAAGGGAAAAAAGAGAAAAATTCGATTTTCTTAAAATCGGCTCTAACGATTTTGATTAAATTAAATTTCTAAACGTTCTAAACAAAATGGCTACTCTTAATATTTCGGCAAAATTACTTTGTGGGCACAGGTCTGAGCGTAAATTCTAAATTTTTATCATACCTCCGAAACTACGTATTTGCGATATTAAATTTCTTAGTATCGCAAATATGTAGATCTATTTATAATACACATATTTTATTCGAAACATATTTTTATAAAACCAATAACTTTCAAGTTATACGCAAATATATATTTTTTAAACATTTCGAACACTACAGGTAAAGTCTTTCGACCGTAAAAAAAAATCTAACCCGAAATGTTGATGGATGTAAACGTCTCATGACCCACCCGAACCCTAAAAAGTGGTATTTACAATGCCGTCTGTCTCTCTTTCCAACTACCTCTCAGTCTGTTCCTCGTGATAAAGCCTAAACTATTTTCCCGATTGGGCTAAAACTTTGTATATAGGGTTTTCATAGGCTTACCCCAAAGAAATTTTGAAATGGGATATCCGACCCTAAAACTAAGGGCAGTTTACTTGAGGGCGGAAAGAGAAAAAATTGATTTTATCAAAATCGGCTTTTTAAGGGTTCCGGTCTGATGCGTAAATTCTATTTTTTAATTTTATCTCCGTAAGTCTTTGAGATATGAAATTACTTACCATTCCATACATGTGGATCTATTTATAATAAAAATCTTTTACTTGAAATATATTTTTATAAAAACCAAAAGATTTCAAGCTATACACAAATATATTTTTCTTCAAACTTTGCCAACGCCTTAAGGTAAAATATTATGCCCGTCAAAAAAATCTAGCCCGGTATGTTGATGAATGTCAACGTTTCATGACCCCCCGAATCCTAAAGAGTGTTTTTTGCAACGACATCTGTCTGTGTGTTTGTTTAACCCTAAAATTAATAGCAGTCTACTAGAGGATGTAAAGAGAAAAAGTCAATTTTCTTAAATTCTAATTTTAGACTCAATAGTCAATAATTACATATTTTATTTCTCGAAATTTATAAAAGAGAAATGTAATAGCAATACGACAACCCTAGTAGAATGACGAATATTTTAACAGGAAGTCAAAATTTTAATACGAAATGTTGGCCCTTGGGGAAACAATATCGATATATTTTATTGGTCCAAATATACAATTGAAGACGTTATTCTTTAAAAAATAAACTTATTAAATTTAAAACCACGAATAAAAAATATTTTACGCATGTCTAGCGCAATTTGTTATCGGATTTGCTAGTGTATATTATAATACAAATTTCGAGTAATAATCTCAATTTCTAAACAAAAAAGCGAAAAAGTTCGTGCAGAGTTCCGTACCATTTATTGACTAGTTTACTGTTATAATATGTGTATATTAATATTTGTTATTTAATCTTTTGGCGAAAACTTTGTTGCACATTGGATTCATCTTCTAACATAACTTAAGTTGCTTTCCTTATTTTGTAATTTCTACGACAGTCTTCCCAGTGTGATCAATCTTCTTATCCAGGTGCTTGGGAACTACGAAAATTCGTTAGAGTTAATTTCCCTAAAACCACACTATGTGACCAATTGGTTGGTATGTGTTGGAATTTGCCCTCATGTTCCCCTTCAGAGAGTATTATAGCATGCTAATCTGCTTCTGCTCTGATTTTAACTCCTCCCGTCCCACTGCGACTCACGTTGCAGGTACCTTCACCTGTCCCACCACGACTCACATTGCCGGGATCTCCATCTGTCCCACCGTAACATACGTTGCCAGCACCTCCTTCAGTCCCACCACGACACACGTTGCCGGGACTCCTTCTGCTGACCTTTCCCACTTCCCAACCACTTGCATTTTTCGTCCAACTCTCCTTTTCCCGGTGATTTCATAGGATGGTCTACACCCACTACTCCAGCAAGGCTCACTGACACAAGACTCTGAAGAAGACGTCAGTGAAAAAGCAATACTCTACCCAAGGGCCCACCTTATAATGACCTATAATCAACAGTAGGACCCCCCGAACGTCCCAACTCCAACTCAACACTCATTAGAGTCCCTACTCCTAAGTTCTCGCCTTCCTCTCCTCGTCTTCCCACCTCACCAACCACCCGACCCCCAACAACTATTATTTCTCCTTTGAGCCCAGAGGGCTACCATCTTCACACCATAGCCATCCCCCAGCCAGCCTACGTTTTCTCCCTCATCTCCCTTTCCTACTCCCAACCACAAGACCCACGAGACCGGTGTCTGACCACCAACCTCACCCGGACAATTGACCTCTAGACGTAAACCAGTTATACCCCGAAGTCTAGGGATAACAAACTGTCACAAACCGATCATTAAAAACATGCCCTGATGACGTAATAAATTGTGTTCCATAGCGTCGATAACTTTCCACTAATTTTGGACCCTGTGAGGAGGGTAGGGGATGGCGTCACGGGGGATAGCCTGCACTCGTCACAAAACTTTAAGGGTGAAAGTACCAGACGTCACGGTTAAGTGAGTCATGTCTCATCACGTCAAAACCTTCCCGCCAAGCTGAAGCCATAAGGTTATTAACCACTATATCACTTAAGGGGGATAATGTCACGGGGTAAAATCCACAATTGAACAATACATAACTATGAAAAAAAAAGTATGGTAAGTGGTGGATACAATAGACTACTATCTCCATATGGTATGACAAAGGGTTGGACCATCTACTATAATGTTATAAATATTTAAGTTTTACACGAATAATTGGAAACATTTTAAACAAAAAGTATTTATATTAAACTATAGGCACTGATATATGTTGTTTCGTGGGATTATCACAATTTGTTTAACACGTTAAACAATTACCGTTATAAGTATCAGATAAAATACGAGGTCAGCTGTGTTACATTCAAGATCTGCTTCAATCGCTATTCAAATTTAAAAATATAAAAAGTGATATAATGAAAGTGGTGAAAATTTTATATATATATAAATGTTTAAACTATGAATTTATTCTATTAAATATTTATATGTAAAGACAATTATCACTACTTTCATTATATTGTAACGAAGCGTTCACGACCTTGGAGGGTCACGGGCCATTCACACGTCATCGTGTGAACCGCGAATTCTTTTAAGGATACTGGAGTGGGTTGCTGATTAAACACGAATGAAAATACCCATGGAATATTCAATGTTTTGATTATTTAAAATAAAACAACACATACACTGATTAAAATACAATTAAATCAATAACAACTAAACGACCCGCCTCGGTGGCGTAGTTGGCTAACGCGCTAGTCGTGTTGAGCTCGACTGCTGAGGACGGGGAGATCAAGGTTCGAATATTCGGTCGGGTGAACTGGGAGTGGTTTTTCCTAAATTGTTTTCCATTATCCCTCCACGCAAATGTGGGTTCACTTCCTCTAATTAAACCTTCCCAATTCCTAATCCTCCAAAACATTCTACTTGATCTATAGACAAACAATTTGGTTCTAATTGAATTTTGGGGTGGCCGACGGGGTATTTTTTGTACTTGCAAACGTAAGAATACAATTAACCCACATCCAAGTACTCGATCTTATCTACACAATAAAGGTCTTCTTTGTGGAAGAGTTTAAAACAATATGTACGCCCACCAAAGAATGTGTCCCTGGGACTGAGGGGCTCCTTTCTGTACACTTCATGCTGGAGTACAAATTGTTTCAAGTCCTTGTCTGTTCGTTTCATCGCATTAAACGCACACTCCCACATCTTTATGAACGTGTAGCTGGTATTCTTAAAATTGTCCGCGCAAGCCATTGTCGCTTTTAAAGTGCGTCTCCACGATCTCGTGGGGGCTGTTATAGGTAGGGGTGGTCCTATCAGGATAACAGAGGGGTCACCCGTGCCAATAACACCCCCAGAATTTAAAGAAGGTGTTGGTATTTCCAGCTTTAACAACGCCGCCTACACGTCATCCTAATACATATTCATCACGGTCGTTTCCTGCATGAAGAATAGAGAAACCACGTTGATGTACAGCGACGTATGACTTTTGGTCTACACACCAGATAGCCACCGTAAGGGATTATACCAATGGTATTCTCCATAAGATGACTTCGGAAGTAAAAAACATGGCCTCTCCTGCGATCGTACACAACTCTCTGAAAGGACCCACCTTTGCTTTTTCTATAAGCATATCTCTAAACATTAGGCAGGCCTTCCGTAGAATATATATATATATATATATACATCTTTCACTCAATACAATTCCAAATCGCGGTTAAGATCAAAGACATAATTTTCTTTTATTAGCGCGTCATATCACTTCTAAAAGGGCTCCTTTCCTTCAACCAATATCTTACCGATGCCACAGATCTCCTTTTGCGATAAAGGACCCCTATACCCCACGTTTCCTTTTTTATTGAAAAAATGGGGGAAATGTCCTTTGGTCAAAGTCTCATTCAAGACGAAAGTCTTGGGCATCTTGGACAACGTCATCGAGAGAAATTTCAGCGAAACAATATAGTGGAGTGGGGAGTAACGCATGAACATGATTTTCCCACCCTTCATTATGAGCTGTGGGGGTCATTTTTTTACCTCCATCATGTATTTTAAAATAAAATGTCTATTATAACCCTTTTCATTATGGCCTAGGAGAGTGATGTCCTTAAATTTTGTTATTTTAGCTTGCTCGATAAATCCAAAAAATTTGCCATAGTGACATCACCCTTGAATAAGCGAGTCCTATCGCACCCACGATCCCTGAAATGATGGCCATTTACATTTATATGAATGCAGGCCTTGCAACACGTCTGCACGACACAGCAATTACGTGCTGGCCGTCCCTTGAAGAAGCATTTCTTGTCTGCATTAAAATTCATAGAATACAAACATGAAATTGCAATTTTCCAGTGACGGGTTGGATGGGGTTTGCTTCATGTAGCAGAAATGACTAAAGGGACAGTGGTTCTCGCATACAATCCAAAAAATCTCATAGCACCTGTGTGAAAAATATGATCATTCCAAACTGGAAAACTGTTCACAAACCTCGCAAACATTTTATACATCACAGATCGACATTTGACCTATACAAAAACCAGGACGTTTATGGTTATCAAAACATGTTTGGTTTGTCAACCAACTCCCACATTATTTACAGACCACAGTTTGACCTCCACTGCAAAACAATTTAGCGTAACACTTTTTGCACGCGGATTCGCATTTGTTTACATTTTTGTGTTGAATGGCAACGGCACTCATGGCAAAAATATCCGCACTTAAATGAAGCTGGCAAGGGTGTTATGACATCATAATGGTTTTTCTATTATTGTGAAATTACAAATCAAGTTAGCCCTTAAAAGAATGTTCAGGACGGGTAGGACCCTCATATAGGACCTGTCTCTCCCGGCGTGCCCTGAACACTGTGATTTAGTATTCGGACAGGTATGTTTGAAATTGTTTCAATACCAGTGATTCCACCTCCATTAAAAGATTCGCCCGGGCATCACGGCATAGTTCCTTTGCTTTGAGATTTGAATTTGACGACCCATTTCAATTGGTCTAAAGGTGTTCACGGCCATACATCATGTCTCTCTTTTATATCACGTATAGCTCTGGCAACAATCAACCCACGGGCAAGGCAAACTGTGTCACCATTTTTAATCGTAATAATTCCTTTACAATTCCGTATATATATATATATATATATATATATATGCTAGCGGGAGAGAGTATATCACATTTATGACTACCCGTCCCACGCAGCTCTTTAAAGTGGTGTAACTTTACTTACAAAGGGGACGACGTGAGGAACGAAGCATTGATTTGTAACACTCGTTCTACATTATAGAGCAGAGTCTGCAACTAAAGTTGATCTGCACGTCTAAATGACACAAATACAGGTCTTGATGTGGAATCTGTGTTGTGTGGATCTGTGTGACCCACGTGATCCTCTGCGCTAACTCCGTGATTCTGGAGACGCTCTATCAAAGCATTGATTTGCTCCTCAAGCCAGGTTTGAACGTTACGATCGCTCTTTGGCGTCTTTAATTGTATGATCAATTCACGCCCAACGTAACAAAAACGTTTTAATTGCTTAGTTACCTCCTCAAAGATTCGAAGATAGACACCTTGTAATACGCTTCACTAGCCTGATTTACTGGGTCACTTATTACCGGCTGTATTGTTGAAGATAATCCGGCCATTGGCATGGGTAGATAGAGAACCACGGATACCGTCTGCCTCACTGCAGCTTTAGTTTGAACATTGACTCCCTGGCTGGGCGATGGTGCTGCTGCAGCGGGGTGAAGGTGAGGCGATGTGAAGCGCCAAGTCCTTTTCCCGAATCTCCAAAACCCATTTCATTTAAAAACAAAAAAGTCTGAATTAAAACATGTTTCAAACTAACTTTAAAGTAAATACTTTAAATATAATTGTTCCAAACATATTTATTTTATTTTATGCAAACTTACAATTGTTTTTTCCCTCTCTAAATATTACGATTAATATATTACTTTTAGTATTAATATAATATATTGTTACAATTTTTCATAAACATAATTTCTTTAACTGATACCAGCATTCGCAAAGTGTGTGTATTAAATACCCTTGAACACTAGGACGGGTACAAAATACAGTCCTGGACAGGTAATGTATCTTTATGGAAGGTTAAACTTACATTTTCACAACTGCCTTGAATCGAATCCAGGACCCTTGGCTCAACAAACAAATATATAGAATTTTTTCTCTTTTTCATAATCGGCTGAAGCAATAATATAATTTCTCCTGTTAATTATTATGCTTGTATATATTTGAATGCCTGTAAGAAATATATGTATACTTAAAACATATTGACACAAAAGATCCACATTATTCTCGTTTTAAAATCATATAACTTATAATTGCACGGCAGAGCGCAAATGTTTTCAGATTTAAATAGGCTTTCAACGCCATCTTTTAACTCGATAAGTAACCTGGTTTACCACAACTACTCTGAGCATTCAAGAAATCTAGCTTTAAATAAGGTATAGGGGAGAACATATCTTAACACAAATTGATAACAATATATATTGATGTTAGAAAGTAAGTTTTTATGGTCGGAATTAAGTTTTTATTGGTAGAAATAATTTTGTTTTAGAATTAAATAAAACTATTTTTTCATTGAATATTATAATTTAATTTAAACTCGTTACTGTTTTTAAGCCTAAAGCTCGGGTCACTGTTTTATTCATTAAATGCAATTAACTTAAAAGACTAGGATATCCACAAATCCGGTCCGTTGGCTGTTAATTTATCAAACCAAATTTTTTAGCCGTGTTGGGAATCGAACTCTGGACCAATAGCTTAGTATACAGAAATACTAACGATTTCGCTAAGCTGATGGTTGAATTTGATCCAACACATTGCAAACCGGCTAAAGCGACAATTATAACTCTCTCTTTTCTTTAGATTTTAATTTTTGTAATAATAACCTTCTATACCATGATTTTAAGAGCTAATATTCTTTTGATTAAATTTGAAACGGTCAGCTGACAAAAGGTTTTGGTATTCCAGCGAAACAACAGTGGTTTGGGTGAAAAGAGGAAGTTTATAAATCTTGCATAATAAGCTGTCTATTTCCAACCTACTGGCTATATAGTATTGTTACTTGTAAACGGTACTAATTTGTGTTCTTCAGTAATTAAAGAATGCCTAAATTACTTATCAGATGGTCTATCGCGTCCAATTCACCCTAAACATTAGGCAAACCGTTGATAAAATTTCCGAAGCCTGCGGCAAGGTGCTGTCGGGTGTAGCCTGCTGGCGGTGTGAAAACAGTGGCACCAGGCAGAGCCCCGACAGCTTCTAGAAGATGGTCCGGTACAGGGCCCATCTACGCCTCCCTATTTTCAAGGGATGGTGCCCGAACACACGCTGATAAATCCACTGTGGGCGCTACGTGGTCTCTCAGGCTGGCGTATAGCCCGTATGGATCCCAGTAATCTTAAATTAAATAAATACATATTATTTACTATAGTGGAAAAACACTCCCAATTCTCTAAAATCAATAGAAGAACGCTAATTACCCATGGACCGGTCATTATCCACTAGGTAAATTCCATCCTCGCTAAATAAAAAAACCTAGGGGTTCGGGATATCGGGTGCTGCCGGCAGAGCTATAGGTGCAGGCACCGGTGGTGCGTCTTCTTGACATTATATCAAAAGAGCAAATACCTCTGTACATCAAAGACGTAATAAGTAAAATAGTTACCACTAAAACACACAAAACATTTTAAATTATACCTGAATTTATCCAATTTTCCAGCTCGTAGAAACTCATTATGATGTTTATTCACAGCAAATATTAATTATAATGACCGAATATAGGGATTTCAAGGTCTATTTATATCCGTTCCAAATGGGTGTGCCGCATGTAAAGGTGTCGGCTTCATATTCTTCAATAATATTGTTTCCTCATCGGTGATTGCCCGATCCGTGTAAATCAGGCTTAATCTACCAATACACCGCAGTCGTGTTTACGCATCCAGTGAACACGGACGTGTTACTCCGCTGCTGGCTACGGAGACTCAATATGCCATGAAGGACAGCTATCCACCCTCTGCTTTCGTGTTTATTTTTCCAAGCGCGCAAATGAGGGTACACATCTCGCACAGTTATGTAAGGAGGTAGGAGGGGGTTCAAATCCATACTAGGGGTGACAAGCGCTAATTATTTCACATCTATATCCCCGAGTAGATGCTGGCATACGTCTCGCCCAGTCACACACCATGGTCAAACTCTGCCAATGCCCACTGTATGGTGCTTCAAGTTCCGGAAGTATGACCTTTCTAGCATACATTAGATATGGCTAGCACCGTCCTGGATTTCCCCACTCCCCCATATCGTGACATTTAATAATACACAAAACGTTATTATTTGTATTTTTCTTTTGATTCAGCATTTCTAATATAGATACCATTCAACAATTTTGACCAAATAATATGAATTTTATTATTATTGTCTTTAATTTTCATGGTGACAATTAAGGCATAAGCCTTCTTGTAAGCTAAACCGTTGCTAAAATATAATATAACAAACAATATATATATATGTTTTTAATTTACATCTTTGTAGGAAGATTAATACTAGACTTATTTTCCTATTTCAACCCAGAACAAATGATAATACACATCACTCCCTGTGATGGGATGAGGTAGGGTTTCGAGTCTCTACTATGGCGACAAACGCTAATTACACATCTTTCAATCTGGCGAAAATGATGGTGCATCCCTACAACTAATAATTTTTTGGCCAAATACATCCAGATAGCGTTGAAGGGTTCGATTCCTTTGTTGAGGTGTTAATGATATCTAGCCTGAGTGATCATCGCTAAAAGCATTAAATATATCGTTGGCTATTTATTCTTAAACTACCTGTATGTTTTCACATTTCAACCCGACGCAAATGATGGTACATTCCTGTACAACTACTACTTTTATTACTCATTATCTCATTCGGCCAAATATATCCAGATAGCGTTGGAAGGTTCGATTCACGTGTTCAGGTGTGAATGAAATCTAGCCGGAGTAATATCACTAAAATCATAAATAATACTTTGGCTATTTAATTCTTAAACTAACTGTATGTTTTCAAATTACAACCCGACTCAAATGATAGCAAATTCCTGTGCAACCACTAATTTTATTATTCTGTCTCTCATTTGGACAAAGATATCAAGTTTCGAAACCACGTTATGGTACATGGCAAACGCTGAAAAACAACAAGGTACTTTAATAAGGATGGTTTACAAAAAAGTAGACCCTGAATGAGCATTAGAAAGCACATCTGAGCCTGGGGCTTTCAGAGGGCTACGACCCTATATTTTAAAGTACTTGAGTGTGGCGGTTAGTGACACTTCAAAAGGGTCATTGCTACCCACAACAGCTCTAGCCAATGATTCATTGTCACTTTCCGTCACCCAGGGTGTATTTGACATATAGAGATCGCGAGTAGGGATGATAGAGGAATGGGGGTAAAGTGAAAGGATTACAACAGTCTTGTGAGAAGTACCCATTCCAGGTTGCTCGCACTCTACGCTAAGCGGCCGTCGAGAGAGTTTCATGCCGCGCCATCACTAGTGATGCCGCGGGAGGAGTGCCCGACGCCGTGGACTGCACGCCAAAAAATAAACTCCAACGCACGTCCCAATCCTATGACAATAAATAAAATAAACTTCCACACCAATAAACTACAACGCCCTGTCCCAATCCTATGACAAAAAAATAAATAAATCCCACACCAATAAAAAAACTCCCACAATTAAACTCCAATGCCCGTCCGAGTCCTACGCAGACATAAAAACCAATGCGCACACATAAAAAACTAATGAGCACCCATAAAAAACAAATGAGCACACATAAGGGACAGGAACAAACCAGTTTGAACAGGAACCAACCCGTTTGAAAAACTGGAAAGGGGGTCAGCTAGAGGGGAGGGGGAAATCCAAAAGCCAATCAGAGAGCGAGGGGGTGTCGTCACGTGATAAGATCTAGCCAATCAAATCCTATTTTTAACGGTCCAACACACTACTTCCAACCTCTACCGAGTGATAAGTAGTAAGGACTTACGGATAAGGAATTTGCGGCCAGACCCATCTATTACTATAACAGTCAGACTGTCAATCTTAGGACTGACTGTCTGACTGATCGTGTAGGGGTCCTATAATATTTTATTTGTAGTAGCATATTCTACATTCTACTAATGCAAACTTGTTATTGTTAGATGTGCGTGGTGTGTTAATATAAGAGTATTAATTTAAATTTTTTAGTCTTTGCTTGGATTTTAACTATATTTAAAACTTCATAATAATAAATATTCAACTTTTTTTCTGTTACTCCACGGATAGCACTTATTTATATGGTATATGTGTTTGAGTGCATGAAGGGTGGTAGGGGGAAAAGAGTATTTAGAAGGGGCTGAAATCCCCAACAGTAGCCACTTGGGGGGGGGGGAATCTGTTTCGTCTAGTCTGGTCTGTCGGTAATAGGGATTCAGGGTTCAAAACCTATCTCAGTGTGATAAGGTGTTTTTTTTTACAAAATGGTATCCCACCTTCTCCACATGAAAATGCAGGTACATTTCCTCTAAGATTAACCTTCTTTTTCCCTTTTCCAATATTTTTAACTTGAGAACAACTCGGACGAGTAGTAAGGTACAGTGCAGACACACACCTATGAGGGTAGCCAAAACTACTAGCCTATTTGTTTTGAAATTGAGTTAAATAAGTCAACTTACTTTGACTGCGTGACTTTTTGTGATTTTACACATAAAATAAATAACGCTAAGAAATTAATGTAGGTCAACTGTCTTTCGGTGAATGAAAATATGCTTAAAATCCCTATTTGAAATTAATCTTAGGCCAAATGAATTTAGGTTTTATTATTTTAAGCTACATAATATTCTTTATGGTAATGGTAGGCTTAATTAAGCTGGACCAACAAAATTTTGGGAAATAGTTAGTTTTTAGGCAAACTGACTTTTAATTAAGTTAATTTAAGACCAAAATACTTTGCTCTCACTGTTTAAGCTTACTATAATGTTCTTGATTGATCAAGAACAAAAAATTATGATTGAACTAAAAACATAATTAAGGACTCATATAGAAAAATGTGTCGATGCTAAATTTTATAATTTGATCTACTTTTTGAATTATTAGGATATTACTATAAAATAAATACAATATAGCTTTTTACATCTTGTCAAAATAGTTGACCTAGATACAAAGTTTGAACTTTTTAATAGCGTCTTCTCATCCAGTGAAGGGAATGATCATGTCCTAAAATTAAAACAAATTCAATCAAATTATATGCCTTCGTTGATTTTTTAATTTGATTTTTCCTTTTCAAAAAATGCGCATACGTCTTTAACTTTTGAAATGAACTGAATGGTACGGTGCACCGCACATACTTTCTCGCTCTTTCGTCTCACTACTAGCTGATGACTCGTTATTCACACGGGAAAATGCATCAAAGCTATCTCCAGTTAGGGCATTCTATATCCGACCTCCGACTGTTTGATACACACCTGAGCTAGTTCTGGCAACTCCAAACCAATTATGGCATTCAATAAATTAAAATATATTAAACCTTTTAGACCAAATATTACCCATCCCTAAACTTAATGTAGAAATTAATATTGACAATTATGTATTTACCTAGGCACGATAAGATCAGTAAAACGAAGTAATATACATTGTTACAAAATTATGTTGGGGAAAAAAAGCATTATATTTCACTAAAAAGAATAAATAAAATAATAGACAGTGTTACAAAAACATATGGAATAAATGAGCATCATGGTTTCACACGTTTTTACCACCGAGCCATGTGTAACGCTTATGGACGCAATTTAAGATGAGCTATGGCTTTTGTGTTTATGGTTAGGATTTTCGTCTGCCTATTTTTAGTAAATTTGAGCCACTTGCAACTCCCAATTTCTCGGATCTCTATTTTTAAATTCCAAACATTCCATCTTTTATGGGTTTCTGCAATGGTCCCTTTGCCATTTAACTATATTTTTAAACAAAATTTACACCGATAAGTTGTTGTTAATACTAGTTTATGAAATGTCTAACCCAAACATATTGCCGGCTACCCATTTTAAATTTTAAATTTTATTAATATTCTGGTTTTTATTTACTAAAAATTTCAAATTTATGTTTAATCAAAATATTATTTTTTTCCCTAATATTTTTGTAAATTTATTAAGCACTCCTTCCAGTCCTCGTTTTCCTGTACTTTATTTTGAATTTCAAACATGTTCAAATCTATATTGCTATTTTTTGGGGGGGGGCGTGAGGGGGGGCGTGGGGGGGCCTTATGGAGCTGACAGATTTTAATCTTCTACCACACCCAGAAAAAGTTTGTTCTTTAAACTTTTGAAGTTTTGAAACTCCCAATTCACCAGCCCTCACTTAATAATATTAAATACATAACCTACATTTGGTTATTTTAAGTGATCCTTCTGCAATTCTGGAAAATTCTAATTTCCTACCTAATCTAAAAGTCTTCTTTCCTCTTTCTTTCTACCTCCGTCACCCCACTCCCCCTGTTTTGTCCCAAAGTTAAATTTCCAGACTTAAATAATTGTTTAGAGTGTTCCCTATACTTGCCTGCCCAAATTCAGTGTTCTACCACACTAAACATTAGGGCAGTTGTTTCTCCTTCCGCACCTCTGCCCCCCAGCACCCATCGAGAGGATTCCGTACACAAATTATTGCCATATTCGTACTTTACGACAATTTTTTTTTATCGGATTTCATCTAGATTGGAAGAAATAAGATCTACCACCTCTTTCTGCTCCTCTTCTGGCCAATAGGGAATGCAATTTGAAAAACTCTGGGAAAAAACTCCCCCAATTCTAGAAAGAAGCCATCACTTGAAATTTCAAGGATTTATGCCAACGTATTCAAATTTTGAATTTTGCAAAACCCCGTCCTGTATTTTTGCTAATTTAGAACTGCCATTCCCCCAAAAATAATGCATTGTGGTATTATTTCTCTTGAAGTAGGAAGAGCCCTTAACAGGCAGCAAATTGTGTTGGATATCTAAACTAAGTATTTATATACGTATGTATGTATATATGTGTATATACTAAACTAAATATAGATACATATGTATGTAATAGCCTATGTATATATATATATATATATGCATATTCATAAAATTAAACTTTGTCTTCATTAAGGACAAACAACCTGGAAAATATGACATTACGTGTTGATTCCGTAGCACGAACACTTCACTACTTGCTATAAGTTTTAACTTTTGTAGTCTAGTTTAATTTATACTGAATACGTTAACATCAGAAACATCATCAAATTCGCTAAAATAAATCATTTCTTTTCTCACGCTAAGCTTATAAACTATAACGCTTGGTGGTTGGGTGTAAAATTATCTCAAACGCTGTAATCCCCTGCTATGCTGTAGACCAAATATAGTAATAGGTATTTCAATATTATAATCAAAGTTACTCAAAATACTTTTCCGTCCCTTGTGATTCAACGATATAAAAAAAATCATCCCTATGCATAAATGGTACTCCAATTAGCAATCATTACTGTAGTATTGTGTTGTTCCTGTGGTACATATAGCCCAACTGGTTCCTGACAAGTGGGGCAACATTCCAATTCTACATCGCTACTTTTGTGTCTTCCCAATTCAGCTGCGCCATATACTTCCTCTCTCTCGCACCGCTTTCTTGTCGAATTCCCATACTGTTTCCATAGCAACCAGACCCCCTTCCGGTCCTTCATCGAAACTCGTAAACCACTCAACCAACCCCTCTCAGGCTTGCCAACCAACGGAAGGTTACACCATTTCAATATTTCCCCGCTACCTCACTCACTTTAAAGCTTCATTATTACATATTGACGATATGATTAAATATATTTAATCATTCTTATTATGTTTGTTTTTAAGTTACCCTCAAGGTAAACGTTTTTAGCTATAAAATAGAGCTTTTAAAGGCAATAAAAATAATATAAAATGTATTGTAAGATGCTAAATGTATCTTAAGGTGTTGCACAAATAATTAATTAACGTTACAAAGATTCAATTAGAAAATTGTAAGAATATACATTCGTACTCTTTAAATAAATATAATAATTGGTTTTTATTGGGACATTTAAAAACCTATTAACAATGCTCATAATAATGAACACAAACCTAAGATTAATCTTGCAACTATATGGAAATGCTTACTTTAATTTTAGAAAGATAGCAGCACCATTAACAGCAACTTAACCATTTAACTTATTTCGTTCCTCTGTTAAGAGACACGACTGTACGATGTGAATGATAGTAAATGAAAGTTCATTCCGAATGAAACAAAGAATGTGTTCATGGAAGGAGCCGAGAAATAAATGAGCCCGTAAATGAACAGTATACTAAATAATTAACAGGTTAATTGTAGCTACACAATTTTTATTGATATGATTAATATATTTTGTATATATTAGTATTTATCTTTTAAACTTGAATCTAGGCCTCTCGATTCAAATTCAAGGAAGCAACACACTTTGAAAACATGTTTAATGAAACAATAGTATTTTCGATTATTTAATAAGTTATAGCTAGAGAGGAATAATTAAAGTAAATTATATTAGAGTGAGGATGGAAAATAATATTGTTAAATACAATGTTTAAAGCAGCCGGCAATAACTCCAACACTGCTCTCGCTGAGCTAAACCTGCCAGAGTCAAATAACTTATTATAATAGAAGTGCAACACGTTGTAATACCCATTTGGACTATCTGCAAGTTTAAGTAATTTAATTGTGCAGAATGTATGTGATTATTTAATCAAACAGGTGAGCATTAGCTGGAAAAGATGAGGACATTCACAAAGTGAAAGTAACTTTGAGTGAATGTGGCTTGTATTAGAAATGAAGACAACAGTTAGCACACCAATCGAGTTTGTCATGCCAAGCAGAGCGATCATGGAACTTCACCATCTTCGCACAACGCACACCAGTAGTAACGAGCACACTTTGTTCCGGAAGTGCCAAGATGGGGAGGAGTTTAGTTATGTTACAGGTATTTAAATAATGTTTGTGACGTATGACAATGACGTCACAAGAGTGTGACGTCATAAAACTGTGACTTTTATTTTGACGTCGAGTATTGTGCACGAAACACCATATCCACTAATACTGTGGTTGTTATGTTTGTTAATGACGTCATATTTAGATAGTCTCTATAAAGTGGTACACCTATATTTTGAAAAAAAAAGACTATTACTACAAATATAACATTTAAATAGGAAGGAAATATTACAAGAAATGAAATATAAATACACATTTTTTTCACATTATATTATTACTATTATATAAAAAATACAAATTTTTCCCTATATATTATTGTTATGTATAAAAATAGAAAGATCGTCAAATAGCGATTGATAGTCAAAACATGGGATAGAATTGGAGGTGTCAACAACAATTTGGAAGTCAAGACATTGTCTATGAATACCGATACATTACAATGGTTGAGATATTTTACATGGTGTGCGATATATTGTTGCAAGACTGTACAGAGTTTTTTATTTTTTCAGTAGAAGAGTATATCTGAAGGTTTTTTTCACTCGGGCGTAGCTTCCACACGACAAAAGGTTTTTTCACAACTATGTTAAAGTCTTCCATGTCCGAATCAAAGTTTACACAGTTCTCCACAGTCAGGCAAAAACGGCATTTGTTTGCAAAAAAGTTCCATTGAGGAACGGTGAGTATTAGAGGCTCAGAATTTGACGAAAACATCACGTGAGCGTAAAAGTTGCAGTTAGGAAAGAGACCCACTGCTACGTGTTTGTTCTGTTTGTCGTTTAGGTATAAAGTCATGATCGCCAACGACGGTTATGAATCCTCGGATCGATCTTTGGCGACGGACGGGAGATGATCCTCCACCATATTACAGCTGCACGTCACCTTCTCCATCGCTGTCTGCATCTGGACTGATGACCTGCAATCAACAATCGTTAAAATTAAAGCTAGTATCGTCGTCGTCGTTTTCGCTGATTGGAAAAATCTATACAATTTCTCGACGCTGTGAAATCAGATGAAGCTTTCCAAGGCGTTTGCATTTTTTTAACGCGCATGGGCTGATGTCGTGACAAGGAGTGGTACATAACCAACTGTGGAGTTGATCAAATCTACAAAGGGGCATTCATAGGCCTCACGTAGAGGGATGATTGTCTGCCCTTTGATACGGGGCAAGAGATTGCCTTTTTGTCTATTATATGTGAAAGGTACGACGGTTCTATCCAAATTTTGCTTTAGAATTGGATACAATTTGGAGTATCACATTCCGGTGGTTTTATTGAAATGATGGCACGAGGATTATTTCTCGTCGATGAAAACTATTGCTAGCTCGGTGACCACCCACTCCTTTTTTGAGTTGACGATAAATGAAACTTTAAAAATGGCCAAAATGATGATGTTCATCTTTCAGATAATTGAATACAAATGATTAAATAAAATTCGAGTACACCTTTTATATCTAATGCTGGAACACACGTCTAGGCACCCTTGGTCGTACACCTTGGACAGATGCCGAAGTGGCGTTTGAACAGCTTGACGATCAGTCGGTCGTTCTTGCACATGTCGGTGACGTAAAAAAGGAGTGTGAATCTCCTCAGGATCCAGCCGGTAGCCTTGGAAATGGCAAACAGACAGAAATAGTGTCCGCACACACCAGACACTATGGCTTGGAGACGTTTTCTATTGTACGTCCATCGTCTCGAGTGTTTATTCATAAATACTGTCATCGCTAGGCTCGGTCGTCTGGCATATGTAACAAAATAGGCCCCAAGTTTGGAAAAATATAGAACCACCCAGTGGGATCTGGGTTTAGTGTGAGGGTCAATATTGACCACAAATAAGGCGAGACGAGTGAAATATAGCGGTAATTTGTCCAAGTGATATGTTCCTTTACATAATGAAATTTTGCCCTGCAATAGTGTGTCTATTTGATGCAAATTCATGGTGCTAATAATTTATTTTCATTTCCCAATTAGAATCTATCGACACCATCCCCTCGTACTCAGAGTAGAACAAACAGGTTATGGCGGTGTCAAGGTCTGTCTTGAACTGTAACTCAAATCTCACGTTCCCCTCTGTCCGAAGGCTGGTGTGCGAGTCCTGTCCTGCACTGTCGGGAGTCAAGTATAACGCCAGCATCAAGTAACGTTTATTAAACATGTATCACGTGATTAAATGTCCGCTCTTTTGGTGGTGTATGCCCAATCCCAAAAAAAAATTAGTCATAGGCGAGTGTGGATGTGCCGACGTTGTAAAATTGATCAAAATGGGCAAATGTGTTTGGAGCCCGTTTACATATAGGACGAAACGATCCAGATTTCTATGAATGGGTTGAAACGGATTCCTGTTCTAAATGCACACAGCGCATCGTTAGACACCATGGTGAATAAAACAATTTTATGACTAACCCCTTGAATAATATTGTGTAAGCTCACAGACATGGATCCTTTGGGTTAGGTCACAGACTTGACATCCACCCGATTGAGGTGGTATTGGGCCGGCTTTCGTGTCATTGTCTTTTCTATAGCGAGTGAAATAGTCGGCGACATTTATACGTGTTTCACAAAAAGGGGGGCGTCTAAAATATTCAAATGGACGTCGATATTTAAATTCTCCACGTCTGTGATCAGATAAATCTCTCTTTTGTTGCGAATCAATTTAATGCGCAAGGTTAAATTTTTCAATAGCATTTGGGAAATATTAAATATGTTGGCGTGTACACGTCTTACTTAGTCGACTGGATGTTTTAACAAATATAATCTCGTGGCGAAGCCATTGTTCTCTGTGGATGCAGTGAGTTCACCTTAAGTGGCAGGGGTATCCAAAAAACACATACCGTTCACCTGGTGGGTCTCGGTAGCCTTTCGACCATAATAAGTTAAAGTTTAAATAAGCTCTGTACGCATAGTTGTCTATCGAGGTTCTAATAGGTATTTCACTGAGAGATATAGTGATTTGATTAAATAAAGAATGTGTCAAGTTTTTGACGTATTAATTTTTTTTGTTGGCCACAACGACTTTCTCATTCCCTTTCACGAGTTGAATACGAAGGGATAATTTAATCTAAGAGAGGTCATGAAGGTACTCGCCGTCTCTGGGACAGAAGCGTCTTTGTCCACGAAAGTTATAGTCTTTTATTTGACTTCATTTGTTTTAGTTACCGTTTGAATGAATTTTTCATCAAAACAATCAAGTTGTGTTTTCGAACACTCCATAATTAGTCAAAAATATCTTTTTTTTATCTCCAGTTCCCTCTTGCTCTAGAGCCAACCTTCGAATGAAATAATTTACGCTCTTTTACCCTTTACAAGCCGCGTCCCTCGGCCGCCTGAGTGACGCGCTTTTTAACTTTATCACCCACTTTTTTTTCGGGCTCCTTTGTGGTTATACCTGCCAGAATACATGCACCTGTCTGTAATGCCCGTTTTCCCACCGATTTAGCGTCCCTCACAAACAACGGTTTGACAAATCGAAATAGTCTGCCCAAGAACGATCCGAGGCCTCAAACCCCTTTGCATTTTATACATGGCGTGATAGACGGGACCGATGTTTTCTCTCTCCCTTCATTGTTAAGACTAAGCTAAATTACTTCCTCTCGTATCAATTTATCTAGTTTCTTCTCTAAAATGTAAAACCGCTACGGGGGGCACGGGACCCGACTGGAAATTCACTCGTTCACCAAACTTTGTATATAAAACTATGCTTATGTAGTCAAAATTACATTTCTCGACAGGAAAATAGAATATTGGAAAGAACACGTGGTGTTCGGTTGTGGAAGGGAACTGTATGGTTCTAATCCATCTTACATACAAGTTGCCTAGCAACTGTGGTCCTATGATATCTGTGTACACAAATACAGACTCTGTTTCTATTGAACTAAAGCCATTAAAGTCATTAAATCCCTCAGATGTATATTAACCACAATAAGCGACTATGTTGGGTAGTCTGTTTCGAATGCTCGTAATTAAGTCTCCGATGCCCGCATAGAAACGAACTGTAAATTCTATTTTAAATTTTCTTTTCGCCACAGAAAATGAAATTGTGTTTTTAAATCGTGTAGTTATGAGTCGGGGTTCAATTCAACCTTTTGTTTTTAATCTCTGTTAACAATGTTTCATCGCAAAGAATATACTATTGAAATTCAGATATTAAACCCACGAAATCACCTTTATCACTTATCAAGCTCTTAATTTTATTATAAATTTCCTTAAAGGATAAGAAATCTTGTTGAGGAAACGAAACACGTTCGTTCCACTTGGGTCACTACGACGTTTGCCAATTCTTTGTTCTTGGATAAAATGTTATCTTTGAGACTCTCAAAACCTACGGAATAGGATAATTCGGCAAGTCTCACCTCCCACCGATCGTGTTCTGGTTGTATGGATTGTGCCAATTTTGTCATATAGTAAGAGAGTGGAATGTTTTCGTAATAATCTCCACACGAATCCGAAGGCAGTGCTACATAAAACTGACTCATATTTGTTTAATGTCCAAGGCAGGTACCCAACTGATAAAAAAAAAACCGTCGTATTCTTTCCACTTGACTAGATGAGGTTGAATGCCCTTAATCTTCTTACTCTGTACTATTTTATTTATTTGAAAAATCGTTGGAAGATTAACGTGAACTAGTTCGTAGTTATAAAAATGTCCCTCTATGGGACGCCCTTGGAGATCCTGTAACGAATAGACCGGTTGGGGGAGTCTAGGAACTACTTTAACTACGATAAATATTTCTCGGGTAGAATTAGCCTCGTATCCTTGGTCAAAAATAATTTATTCTTTACTTATGTGCACATGATCCTCCGCCTTGAACAAAATTTTCCCAATTTTAATTTAAGACCACTGTTTTTAGAGCCATAATATTAATTTAAAGACGTGAATAGGCTTAACTAGCCCTGGAGCATTTCCTATGGTCGAATAAACCCTAGAGTTATAATTTGTAGCTAACTTGTCTCTATCACATCAATGTAGTTGTGAGTGTTAAATGCGGTGAAAATACCACGTTTTAGTTTTCAGCGTGCGATTTAAACGTTCTACGACGACCCCCTTTATGTCTGGATTATATAAAATGATAAAAATAAATTCACGCTTGTTTCAAAAAGGTTCGAAATTTTGAATTTAAAAATTCCCTACCCTTATCTGAATTAATTGATAGGGGGGATCTTCTTCTTTATTTAAAAACCCGTTCTATACCTAAACTGATATCTGTACCCGATGTTGATTTAAGATATATAACGTACCACGCGTACTTTGAAAATACGTCAATAATGATTAGAAGATAGTTGAACCCTTTGTTGTCCTTTTTTAAAGCTCTCATATTTACTAAATTAATCTCCCACACATCATCGATATTGGCCACTCTGTACGGGTTACGTGGAAACCTTTTTCTTAAACTGTGGTGAAGAGTGTACGCGCCATTCATCTACTTTTATATCTATTCGACTAGACTTTTCAAGTTTTTTGGTAGACGAAAACGCTGACCCGCATGAGATTATAATAGATTTTTTTTTAAAGCGGCTGTCATCTGAGCGTGTTCCAACGAGGTCTGGCCGGAAACAGTTTTGAAATGATTGTTTAATATATCAAACCTCTACTAGAAGTTATTTTTCCTTCAAGATCAAAGTTTTGAAGATCAGCGCTCGTAGTGTGACGTCACACTCTACTTCTGAATCACCATTGTGAATTCAGACCAAAAAATTTAAATTTTACTTTTAAATTTAAATGTCAATTCTTATATATTTATAAATTACACAAATGTTTGACTTCCCAACATAGCTCAAAGTTCTGTGATAATATTATTTCCACCACCTTTGAAGTAATCGAGAAGATTCCGACTTGTTAACATTTAACATTCTAATAGAAAACAAAAAAATATTACTTTAAGATAGTTGTATTTCTCACTAAACATATCGGTAAATGTTAAAGTTTAAACTTATAACTCAACAAAAAATGAATTATATTAATATATTCTTCAAAGAAAATACATCTGCAAAATATTACTTATAAAAGAAACATTATCAAATTTTAAAGTTCAAACAATTATTGGTAGCCCACAAGAGTAATAAAAATTATATTAAAACAAAATATGCCAAGCTAGAAAAAGAATCAAAAGTGGCTACCTATTATCATCTCTAAAAATTAGAAAGATACTGGCACCCAAGCAGCAAAAGAAAACATTTAGTGTTTCATAAAAAATTTACATTCAAAAATTAAATATTTTAGTGAGAAATTTACAGATGTCTACTCTGAACGATTTCAATTACATAATTAATCTAAGTGTTGAAAACACTCAAACCCATTATAGATTATTTAAATTTTAAAGAATCATTAAATTATATAAAGTTTATATATCATCATCCTGGAGTGATAGCGTCCAAGTCCAGACAAGGTCCTCTCGTGGAAGTATCGTATGTAGTAGTAAATCATATTTGATGAGTTCCTCGTTATATAGGTCTAGTCGATGGGTAAAGAGATGGAAGTTTTCATATTAAAATTACAACGTCACACGGATAACCCTTGCTAACAGCACTTTCTTGTTAGCAGTTTCCAAACTTAGCTCGTTCCCAAAACACGTACGCTGGATACCCGGTGAGTTGGTTGTTGACTCTAAGTACGCCCATCCAGTCACGTACATCGGGTATAGTGTTAGTTACAGTCAAACTTGGCTCGTTCCCAAAACACGTACGCCGGAAATCTGGTGAGTTGGCTGTAGAATCAAAGTACGCCCATTCAGTCACGTACACTGGGTATCGGATTAGTCGCAGTTTAAGATTGTGAGTGGCCGATTTGTAGCCCAGCCGGGCTAATCCGCACATTTATGGATCTCTCTAATGGAACATGTTGTTGCTGCATAATTCAAAGTTTGTTAGGACTTCTATTCATTTTAGAATTTGGTGCGAACAGGTTGGTCATGGACTTGTGTTACCGCAGAATATACAATGTGTGAGTAAAGTACATATATTATACATAGTAAATTTAGTAATCTTAGATATTGCAGGATGCCTATGAGTATCGGTATTATTCGTAGTGGGTAGTATTCAAGTAAACTAACTAGTCTTGCTAATGATACTATTGCAGGACGTCTATATGTATTGGATTATTTGGGGCGGGTAGAACTAATGTAGCATTAGCTAGAAATGCTAGTGTTATAAATATAGAGCCCCGTTCCCAAATACCAGAAGAATTTGGAATGACTCCCCCATGACAAGAGAACATCCTATCGAACCCTCATATCCTCTTACACGTACCTTCCTTTCAAACAATCCCTGACATGGTTGGAAAAGCACAGCAAATGGACGAGGGCATACAGAAGATAGTAAGAGAACTAAATAAAATCAACGAAACACCTGAAGCAATACAAACAAAACAAGAAAATCTGTAAGCAAACAGATACACCCTTCACGAAAAGGACCTGCTTTACATGACCACGCCTAAGCCGGCTAACCATGGACAAAAAAAAAATATCCATGCATTCAAAAAACAATTAGTTTAGGTAGGACTATCCAAAGCAATCAAAAAACATGTTCAACACTGTCACACCTGTGAAACCGTAAATACGCCCAGTCGAGTAATGAATACGCCCTTCAGAGTACACTAACCCATGGGTCCTTGGAGAAAGATCGTCATCGACCTTATGGAGGTCCGTTCAAAAAAGGAAATTCCTCCTGGACAAAGGCGGGCATACAATTATTAAAAGTATATATAAAAAAGAATAAATGAAGAGTAAACCGATAGGACAATAAAACAAACCAGAAAATCAAGGATATTTCCTATTCTGTAAACTTAAATCATAGTTGAAATAAGTGGAGAGAAACATCAGAAGTTATATTATACAAAAGGATTTTGACTATATTCAACATGATTAGTTTCGCATATGTCAAATAGCAGGTTCCAGCAATTAACAAAGTTTAGAGTATTTCATTGCATGTTTCTCATGTTCAAGCCTGACAAGGTATGGACCTAAACTTATTGAATAGTTCTAGAGTCACGAGGACTTTGGAACATTTTAAAGAATCCAATATATACAAATCTACAAGGGCTTCAAGCGCTAAATACATGTATCTCAAAAACATTGCCAAAGTCAAAAAGGGACTTAACGATTTGGTCCAATTCAGTATTATACGAGTCAAAAGGACTCCCACCATTAAACCTTCCAAATATATCCACAATCTGAAGGATATCAACATTAGACGATATTATATGATTCACAAACCAAAGGACTTTAAAGATAAACGTCTCAAAATTACTTGTCTGAAGGACTCCAAGGTTTACACATAATACGTATTACATAAGTCTAAGGACTTTAAAGATAAACGGCATAATCATATAACCTACTTCTCATTTTTTAACAAAGCCCATGATATACGTATACATATACGTAAATTTCCCACGCCAACAAGGCTTTTTGTACAAATTACCCATTAGTGAACATTACACATAATAATTATATTAAAAGTCAAAAGGACTCTAACAGTCAAACATCTCGGACAGTCCCCAAGTCTAAAGGGATTCATAATTGAAAAATATTAAGTATTGCATAAGTCAAAAGGACTTTAAATTCTAAATATTTTATCAAAACATTTCATAATGTATAAAAATAAGATGGTTTTATAAAATTATAGTGTCTTCCAGATTTAAAGAGCATATTAAATATTTCGCAAGTTAAAAAGGATTAAAAATATTAAAGATTTTTCCGAACTTAATGATCTTCATAATTTGAAGTCGTAATATAAAAGATGATATTTAATCCAAAAAGAAATTTAAACATCCAAAGGCCAAAGGATAATTTAGAGCTTACATTATTTAGAATACGCAGATGTGTCTTGGGTTGCTATCTGGTTGAGAGTGTCTTTATCGCCGTTCTCCTACCAGTATTTATTTGTTCTTAGTTGCTCAGAGAGGGGGGAAGGAGGGGTTACACATACAAGAGAAAACACATAAACAAAAGGGAGAGGGAAGGGGTGGTTATGGACGGGGAGTATGCGACGAGCAGTGTCGGGGAGATTCCAAAAGAGTCTTATTTGCTCACGCAATCTTCTCGAGCCGGAAACGTTATATTTTTTCCCGGCATCCTTTGCGAAAATACATTGTTGAAGTGCCTCCAGGCCTCGCGTTGTCAGTCAACATATTATGTTTGCGGTGACCGGTTGTGTCCTTAGGGGAAGCCAGCTAAGAACGTATACACATATGAATGGGGCCTTGGTGAGTTTATCCATTACTATTGCCGGTATGGTAGGATATCAATTGAAACTATAGTGTCCAGTTTTATTGTTTTGATCTTGAACTTGTGGCTTTTTTTTTATATAAACGCTACACTTCTAGACACCACGGATCTGTTCTCAAGTTGTATCGATCCTGTTCCACTAAGCGACTTCCTTGGGTCTCTGATCCTGAAAACCCTGGAATAAGAGGGGTTCCCCAGATGGGGATACCCGACAGCCATAATAATGGATACTGGTCTACGCTTCCAATCATGTGCTTGATCAATGTTGTTATCTACCCGAGGTGTGGGGGGTGGGACTAGATGGAGCATTCTCATTAAATAGAAAGGGAAAATAATGATGGGGTTAATTATGTTTGTTGGGGTGATAGTGAGTATACTATTTGTGGGTTGGGTATGAGATATGTTGGTTGGGTTGATGGGTTGTTAAGTAGCTATGGTTGAGGGTCCAAGGATGGGATAGGCTAAGTCACTGGGTACAGGGTGTTTGAGGGGAGTGGGGACTACGTATCTTTGTCCTCCGAAAAATCTTGCTTGAGGATCTCTGCAAAGTCCCAGGTTAGATGTCCCCACTGGATGGCAGTGGAGGGGAATTGTATTGGGCATGAGGGGTGGCTGGAGGTATGGAGGGAGGATCGGGTATACTGAGGGGTAGGCAAATGGATGTTATGGGTGGAGGCGGAAGAGTGTTTTGGATTATATCATGTATACGGCGTCCATGGCCTTCTCGTTCTTTTTTCCTCCCTTCCTTCCTCTCCCCTTGGAGTGAGTCATGGTAAGTCTTGCGATGGAGCGTGATAGGAAGCCAGCCAAGGGCACTACCTCAGAGGACGGAATCTGTGGCGGCCAGCCATCCAGAGGCACTACCTCAGATTTTGGGAGCTGAGATACCGAGCCAAGGGCGCTACCTAACATATCGGTAAAAGTCTTTGAACTTGTGAAGTATTTCTGTATTGCTTTAATGATAATTATGAAATTGAGTCTCCTTCTACTTCTAACAATTTGTTAATTTTACATTTATGTAGGTGACTCTCTACATGATCCTAGTGAAGTACACAAATCGCATAAGATAAACAGTAAACACAAACACTGATTATATCTTAAATTACCTGTTGATACAGAGGAAACAATACATTACATAAACTATACAGAAAATTATATGTGAGGGTCTTCCTCCATAGAGTGTTAAAATAAACATGAATATTTTAATCAGTTTCAACCAAACCCATGTCAACACTATCTTGCGCTTTGTCTTGGAATCTGTGTTTGGTGGCTCACTTGGGGCGTCCTTAGTTGGTCACCAGAAGATGACACGTAACAAAGTGATGCCACAAGGGGCAGACCACCCACTTGACCACGCAAAATATCATCCCCGAGAAAATACGGTTAAACGACGGAACCAGGAGTTAAAAATATATCTCCACACCCACCTACAAACACTGGGACCAAACAGTGCAGCAAATACTGTCCTGTCTCCAAAACAGCAAGAACTAATTCACCGGTTTATACCCTAGTGAGCTCCTGTTAGGGAAGCCCTTACCACAACCAGGGGACTGGACCGCCCCTGGCCAAGCAGATGTGGTAGATGATCCCAACCCCAAACGAGTGAACTTTTGAGGATAGCTGCTCAGGAAGCTCAGAGACCAGGCAAATGTGCATCAACTACGATATAAATAGAGTAGCTTGAAGAAAAAACAACTTGATCCAGGAGGACCCTTAGCTCAGGGACAAGAATACTACTTAGAAACCACCTCCTATATTATGCCACAGAAGGAATTCACGTGGAATTTTGAATCCGATGGACTGGGTCATACATTGTACAAAGAAACTGCAGGACACACATGTACTGGACCCGAGAGTAATTGGGACACCGGACCAAATAGATCAAAGCACATCGGGATCAAATCCAATTGCACCCAGGACCAGACTAGAGAAGCCCCTTCACTCAATTCTCACAGTTGGAAGTGATCTTTTCCCACCCAGGACGATTGTCAGCCCCTCCACTTTCCTTTTCTCAACTCCGGGTGATGCGCCTCACAACTGTGACCAACCAAGCCACAGAGATCAGCCAAGCGCTGATCGAAACTATCAACCTGCCTGAGAGAAAGCAATAGTACGTGTCTGGACGATAATCAGGAGAGAAAACTTCTTAACCCAATTAATACCCAGAGAAAATGCATTAAATCAAACAAAACCACATAACTTGATAAACCATGCTAATATATATAATTATATTTTTTTGTAGCCGTCTTAAAAATGTATTCTAGTATAGTTATAATTTGTAGTTCTATTACTGCAGGATAGTGTACGTTTGTATTTGATCTCGGGAAATATACCCTTGCAGGAGAAAATAGAGTGGAAACACAGGGGTCAGGGAAATAAACAAAACCTTAGGTTTTTGAAAAACACATCCATCGTTCATAATCCCAGGGTCGAGCCGTTTCGGGCCTTCCTCCCGAGTTGTTCTTTACAGCCGCGTCCCAAAAATTACTTATAAAACAGTCAGTGAAAAGATGATACTCCTAAACTCCATAACACATGGCTGATAAGCTAAGTATGCCTAGCTCTAAGAAACAGGGAAAAAGAGGAGGCAAGATTACCAAAGAAGAAATGATAAGAAACTCAACTACCTCCTAACTTTCTGCTGAAAACTCCCTATTCCCTCCCCCTTGGATCAGTTCCTACTACACCAACCACAATTACTACAGACAGACATCACCTTACACTGCCTTCCTTTCCAAGGAACCTAATATTCGTGTCAACCATTCAAATACCCGGAAACAGACACAGTCCACGGACACCTCAGCTACTAGAGTATCCTTAGAACTGAACACTTATGATTTAACCCGAGAAAACAACTCCCAGACTTCTTCCATCCACTGGGAATCCTTTCATTGGAATTTCGTAGCTATCCTGACAAAGGACTAAACCTAGAAGAAAACCAAATTTTACTCCCGCTTCACCCTCACACTCACTATACCACCTTACTTATTGCCACAGAGAAAGAGACCCGCAACAAGTTTTATTTAAATGAAGGACAAAATAAGTACAATATTAAATTAATAATATGGATATTAAATATTTCTGGTTATTCACTATTCACATGACCCTTAAAATACATATTATTTGTCTAGTTTTAAATGTATTTACTATAAGATAAAGTATACTCCCCCGTCTAAGTTAATTTGCCATAATATTATGCTATCACTAATGTTTACATATTTATGGTCATTTCGGAAACCTAATTTCAACCAAAAGTATTATGTGAAGATATTTAATAAAATAACAAGTATCAAAACCCCCTAACCTGGATATTTAAATTTAAAAATGTTGTATATTTATTATTATTGCCACTGTCTAGTGTCATGGTTTGCTAATAACATTCCTCATTGTAAAATTCTATTTATATTTGTTCAATCTCGTTTGGGCGTACTGAGAGGTTTTCCCCCTAAATGATTTTCCACACTCTCTCTCTCTCTCTCTCCACGCAAGTGCTTGTACATTTCTTCTATATTCTACCTCCCTCATCCCTAAACCATCAGCGTAATTATTACGTAAGCGTATAATCTGAATGGGTGGTAAGAAGCATCGCTAAGAAAGTTCAAAAATTGATTTTCAGCACAACACGCTTAAATGATGTGTCCTTACAATTTTTTTGTTAGCAATATTATACAATTATAAAATATAAGTTTTAAGTAAAATGGTTAGATATAATTGTACCATTGTTCTTCAGTACAAGGAATTAAATCCTATAAACAAAAGCGAAATTATTTACTCACCCTGCCGTCCTAGTTGACCAGTGGCGCAACACCCACAATACCACCGGTCCCAAATATCACATCCACACGTCAACACACTGAGCTGTGAAATGAGCCACGCCAGGGAGCGCTAGCATCGACGGAACCTAGGAGGCGGTTCCAGAAAGATGGAATTGATTCGAGAATCTTCTGGGCTGCTTCTACGAATGTTCTCGGCCCATCCAGTGCGTGTGCTACCCTTAACGTGATTCATAAACCCCCTCCCTCTGGGGATGCCATATAAAGTATCGTTCGGCAAAGTGAAGAACACTTTGGGGAATTGTTCTGCTTGGAATAGGTGTGTAGCGTCCGAGCCACGGGACTTTGTTATAATGTAAGCGAAATTCCTTTTTGAATAAATTATTATTGACTTCTATTTAATTTTATAAATTTATATGTTTCTTTCAAAATTCCCTTTGGACATATTGTTCTAAATTTGTTGATAATATGTAAATGTTTGTTTCAAGTACCAGATATTTCGTTGAACAATTTAAAGGATAGGGTACTAAATATTTTACCAAATACTCTAAAATGGAAATATACTTTTAAACATTCATGGATCGGATATTTTCTTGTTCGGTAACTTTGAAGGAAAAGTTAGTAAAGACTTGTCAAAGACTCTAAAGTGGAGATATACTTTAGTATGAACCTTGCTAAACTACAAGAGTCATTTAGGTTTAACCAAATAAAAATTTAATTTTTTTAATGAAAAAATTCAGTAGTCTATACATTATACATATATATTTAGAGAGAGAGTTGGGATGCTATACCAGTTTAACGTCAGTTTGTTGTCTAGGTTTTGGAATAATATTATCGTTTAAGTAAAGTTCCCATAAATTATGAAAACTTGCCATGGTTCTCGTTACGTTAGAGGCTAGTTGAGGAACACATATATATTTGGAAGTATCATGGACATAGGTTTATTTATGGATAATTTTGGATGTTGTTATAGAGTTTTTGATAGCCAAATGTTTTTCGAAATTATTAGGATTTAATATATTGATTATTATTATCCTTTATTGTTGTTGGCCTCTTGGTGGCTAAATTATTTTGACTTAATATTGCCTTAGTGTATTCATGATTATTAGAGCATTTAAACATTTTGTGCAGATAATTTATTGACTGATTTTTAATGTATAGTTTGTATATTACTATGCGGGACTTAGATTATAATATGAAGAGCTGTTTAAATATTAACTTAGGCGTAACTATTACTTAGAAGCTCTTTTTACATTGGAATTTTTCTATGTGTTTAAATGACACTTCTTTGGAAGATACTTAAAGTAATTTACTATCTTTAATTGTGCAAACTGCCCTATGAAAGAGAAAGCACTACAAAACATCTTGTTACTTGTTGTCAAGATAACTAATTCCTGAAATTAAAATTTTAAATTCCCATTTATCATCTTCTTTAATTTTTGTATTCCTTTCTTGCCCTCTCCGTGAACATTCTAAGGTATTGATGTATTTCTATTTTCATATAGGGGGGATAGCAGTTTATCGTTCCTAATTTCCAAAACCAGACGGGTTGCGAGTAGCTGAGTAACAATCCTTTGTTTTCCCTCCACATTGAGAAGTTGAGTCACTTTCTCCCATAAGAATAGCATTGATTAGTGGCGAATCAGGAAATATTATTTTGGGTGGTTGACATTAATTTTATCAAGTTTTATCTTGCACCCTCCTACTGTTGAGACGGGTAACTTTCGCCCATACGGATAGTATTAAGACTTCTCAAAGTGAGTCAGTGGTGGATCGGGAAATATTATTTTGGGGTTACAATTTTTATACGAGTTTTAGGAGTGAGCCTATTCACTGCGAAGTTGGTTCACTTTCTCCCACGTTGATCCTTCTCATAGAGCATACAAATCACCTTTCTCATAATAATAGCATATAACAGTGGTAGATCAGGAAAACATATTTGGAGGTGGGGGAAGAGGGAACAAACCAGGCGTTACACCATTAGTTTGATAAAACATTTATAAGTCACTAACATTTTTTCATAATATTACTGCGTATTGGGTGTTACTCGCTAAGCCATTTATTAAAACGTTTCCCAGGAGACACTGCGAGGAAGCGAGTAACGTCACCTCCCACCTATAACTAAATTTGACAAAACTATTTAATTTTGATAAAGCCTTACTGTTTCACCTGATGAAATCAAGCTATGACATTCACAAGCACTCGAGCTTTTTACATAATAAAAATATTTATTACAAAGGTTAATACACAAAGTTCCTTTTCAATATACTTACGTAAAAAACATGAATGGTGATTTTTTTATGTCTCCAATGGTGAACACATTTGTCTTATTTTGTAGTGACCGTATGCAAGAGTGTCGCATCCATTATCTAAAATATAACGTTTGTCATCTCCTGGTGAAAGTGCAAGTTTATTCAAGGAGATACTGAACAACTGATGTTTCTCACTTCTTATCATTGGCATATATTCGTAGTGTAAGATCCCCTGGTTTAAATATATTTTTTTATAATGGGCATGTTTAATTTTCTTTTTGAGAATTATTTTGACACACCTTTACCTTCTTTTTTCTCCCCAAGACTCTCCTTTTGAATGAAGTAAAGTTTAGGTTGAAGTCCCACAAACTCTCGAATACACTCTCCATTCATCTCATCCTTCATTTTACCCAAAGCTTTTTTTTTATTGCATACACTGTGCAAAAAATGTGTTTCTGGATAGTCTGAAGTGTCGAATCGGTCTATATTTTCAAACATATCCACATACACATTTTCTGTTTTCAGTTCGTAGCAGAGGGAGTCTGTGTCTGTGAATAAGAGCTTTGAATTTTGTCCATATTTCCTCTTAATATAATTATAATGAAAGTTATACATGATATCCTTGCTTATATATAAGATTGCAAAGCCTGCACAGATAGGCCATTTTAAAAGTAGGCTTATTTTTCTCATGTGAACTCCAACAACTCTTCCGTGAAGATCGTATAAGCAATAAATGCTGGTGAAGCAATACGCTTCTTCAGCTATTTCGCTACTTCACCTTTTTTCAGGTTTTTTTTTTGCTTCAGATTGTGTATTTGAAATCATAGACACCCCACCAAGTATTCCTTTTTCAATGAATAAATATATTTCAATGTCAGTTAGTAGCTCCAACTCAACCTTGGTCATCTTTAAAAATGCCGCCCATGCTAGTCCATGGATTGTGCAAAAATGTAGACAGTCTAATTTATATTACTCAAAACATAAAGAGTGTAAGTATTCGAAGACGTATGCTAAAAGTATAACATCACTTAAAACGTATACATTTTGATAATCTTCTTTAGTATTCCTTTCAAAGTTTTCCCACACACTTTTAGCATGAGCGTAGTCACTTTCTGAAATATATTCTTCTTGTATCTGATTATATAATGCGGATTTTGGTGGTAATTGACTATCTTTCAATTTACTGCTGCAATCCATGTAGTCATAAGTGAACACATCTTTTCGTAGCAGTAGATCTACTTTATCAAAAGGGATGTTTTCATAGAGTATTTTAAATTGAGTCTTCCCAACATGCAACAAATTTTCAACCAATTTTTCAAGAGATTTGCATAAAAACGGAAACGAGTCAATAAATTGTAAATAGACAAGACTGAATGAAATATACTTCTCCATATTGTTTGGAATACATTATATTCTTCTGTCTGTAAACTTCCCAATTTTCTGAATGATAACATGGGCGTCATAATTTTTTAAATGGTGTAAAATTACAGGTATTCTCTTGGTATATTGAAACTGAATATTTTACATACTATGAGATGCACCCCTATAAGCTCCACTGAGATGACAGTGGTCACGGACGCAGTCTTGACCCAACTCTTTCTCGCAGATACTGCATACAATAGCCGAAATAAATTCATTTTCTTGTTCAGGGGTGATGCGCATAGGGACAACATTTTTCTTCATCTCAATAATGGTTTCTCCTTCAAAATGTTTATGTAGAAAGGTATCCACAACATTTTCACCACTTTGAAGCAAGGGGGTTTTACGCTTTTACCTGCAGAATCAACTATTACATATGCAAATCTTGATGGCGTATGCTTCGTCATTTTTGTAGTTGATAAGTTATCGGGTTTACGTGCACACCCTGATATTTTAATATTAAAACATTCAAAATCTGAATAGATCACATACGGAATTTTAATGTATGTTCATTTGTCGAAAATTTCAATACTGTATCCTCTTCCTAGGGCATCTGTATCTTCTGAGCATCTAAATAAGGAAACCGCTCATTATGCTCTTACTTGAGATTTTTCTTAGAAAATCTATGCAAGCAATATTTGCAATAGTATGATTCACCATTGTATCTGGTCAGCGAGCTTAGCAATCTGCTGAAGTTCTTAATGGGACAATAATGTCTCCCATCCACATTTGAAAGAAACAACAAATCCACGCGATTTTCATGACTGGCTTTAGTTGTCCTTAAAGGGAATATTTCCCCTTTGTAGCCATACACATTAATAGATATATTATTTTGTTTTCCAAACTTAGTAATTTGTGGTATTTGTACAGGATATTCAATACCATCCATATTTAGTTTACCTTCCAGCAATATATATCTACTCACTTGATAAGCGTGCTCATCAGCTGGGTATAGATATGCTAGCACAGACAAAAAAAAAACATTTACTGTCGGCATTTCTTATATTAATTAGGGCATGTTTATTTCTCAACATTTCTGGTAATGGAATATAGCTGGAAGCAGCCAAAGGAAAATATTTAGCTAGTTTAAGCTCTAAGTATTTCACACTATCTACAGACCAACCCCTTCCTTTGTGGTGGAAAGAAGATGTTTCAATCATGTAAGTGCATGCACCCTCAATCTGTGATCTTAATTCGTCAGGACTTATAATGACCATACACTTACTGCGAAAGTAAGGGTGATTGTTTCATCTCCCTCCCCTCCAACACCAGAGTACTCTACACAGGCAGATGTATACCATTTTAGATTACCCATTATACTAAGTTGTTGGGTAAGTGTTGCTTCCAACTTCCTTTTAATTTTGTTAATAAAGACTAAAAATTGCTAGTCTTTCGCGGGAGTAATCTTGATGATTTTGACTGTACCATTCGAAGAATCTGAAAAATTACAGGGGTCGTAACTTCATCGACATCAAAATTCTCAGTATATTCCTGCTTTCTTGACTTCGAAACGTCGGTAATATTCCCCAGTGATGTTGCTCCTGTTGCAGTACAGTTGTTTAACCTGTGTCGTAATAGATTATCCCGCCGTGAAAATATTTGACTGCATTTATCACACTCGAACGACTTCACCTCCCGACTATGTGAGGAAACATGTCTCTGAAAGCTGTCACTCCGAATAAAAACTTATCCACACTCATCACACTTTTTAAGTACATCCTCTCGTTGTAAACGTATATGACGTGCCAGGTTGGTAATCTTGGTAAAAAAATGAACAGTTATTAGATAAGAAGACTATTTTAATCAAGCCTGTTTGAAAACAAATAGATGAAATCTTAACTAGAGAGTGTGTTTTATGAAAACAAATAGATACAATCTTAATTATAGTTGACTTGACAATTATTCACAATCACTCCTGTGGATGTGGAAGACAAGATTCACACCAAAGCAAACAACGAGCATTTGACGAAAACCTTTATACACTGAGACAATAAGTTAAAGACCTTATTTCCTAATTCAAAATGATCTCATGTTTGATATAAATATAATATTAAAACGTTTACGTCAAATGGCTAAAGATAAATGTATTCAGGCCATCAGATGTTGGTCATTTACCGTTGAAACTCAAACACGGGTTTGAATGTAGGTTATACTGTATCTTAAATTACATTTGTTCGAAGATCAGTCATTCAAAGTCATCCTGAAGCCAGTTTTTGTTCTACGTTCAACGTGAAATAAGTTATGCTTCAAGACGTTTCTTCTGTGCTAATGTCGAACCCAATTTATATCTTGAATGATTATCGGAAGCGTATATGGAGGTCTTTTCTATAGTTTCTTCTTGTCTTCCTCCTTTCTCCTATATAAGATTAATATTTTTTGTGCACCTTGGAGAGCCAAGTTGTCATAATCAATACACAGGGCAATATGATTATCGCGTTTCCTAGCAAAGTCCTCTGTGAAGATATAATTGAATGTCTCTCGCAGCTTCTTAGGCTCAGCTGATGATCTTAACACTCTAATGAGGGCAAACAGCTTCCTGTGCACTAAAACATCCTCTCACGCTGTTTTCATTTTCAATATAAACTTACCTTTTAATTAAAGTTGTCATTGATTTATATGAATACATTTTATATATAACATTAATTTAAAATTAAATAATGATGTTGAGCTTTATCTCTGTACTAATTTTATTTACTAATATGAAGACGGAACAACCAACAAAACTATAAAAAGAGATCACTTTATTATGGCGTGCATTATTTCATTTTGGATTTGAGATGGGAATTTATATTCTAGCTTCTCCTTACTTTTAAAGGGAAAATAACATGTCGACAAATAATGTGATTAGCTAAAGCACTTTTATTTTTTGTAAATGTTTCTTTTCAAGTTTAAAAGCTTTGCTTTCTAGCTCATTGAGAAGTAGGCCACTAAAAATTGTTTGTACACATATACATACACCATTATTCTTTTGTGAATATAGGTTATTTATTTTATCGTTAAGTAAATCGATATAATAATAAATTATTAATAATAATAGTGTTTATGTGATTGTTATTGACAGGACACCTACTCACATTAGTGGCCAGGCGGATAAAATGTCAGACATATCTAGTCTGTCTTTCCGATGTATATGACGGGGCTCAATTAATGTTTATAAGATGTATTGAGGTTTTCTTCCTAAATGGTTTCCTACTCTCCCTCTACGTAAATGCGTGTAGTCCGGGCGGGTAGTAAGATGCTGCGGGCCATATAAGCATTTATTTATTTTGACAAATAGCAACAAAAACATAATAATAATAATAATTACATAGCTATAATTTTTTAATGTTGAACGCAAAGTCATTTTTTTTCTCATACAATCTTCCTACCATGATTCTATCACAGCCTAAATGTGTGTCTGTGTGTGTGGGGGGGTGGGGGGTGGGTTGGTTGGTTAAAGTAGGCTCTGAAATATTGTCCTATTTGTAAAATAAATTATTTATATTTGTTTGTATGTGATTTTACATGTTATATTCATGAGGGTCTATATAAACTGTAGACTGCACAATGCACATGCACGACATTTCACAACACCCATTGAGTCGTGAGAGATCGTGGAAATCAGTCTCCGCTCTGGTGTGTGGCTACAAACCATTTTTACAAACACGCCATTAGTTTCAATGTATTTTTAATTTCTTTGTCAATAAATTATTTAATCGTTTGCATACACACAATCACAAATAATAATGTACTATGGTATTGTTTGAGTGAATGTTGGTCCAATTTTAGACTTACAAAGGCAAGCAAGCAATACGGCTTAGGAACTTGTAAAATATATAGGGCCGATGTGTCTAGATATTTTAGAGGGGCGGATACCATTTAGGTATCAGATAACAGTTTTAAAGAGTCCACCACTTCCAATTGAAGCAGGTTCCACTTTCACATTGATGAATAGGAACTTTCCATTTCATGCTATTCCACCGATTAACTCTTTTCGTTTTCTACTAAGTGTGGTTGCCATTTTATAACTTAAAATAACATTTTAATTTCAATGGAACCCTATTCCTATATTTTATAACATTCCCTAATGCATCTAGTTAAAAAAATGTGTTTCTTCAAAATATGAAAATATACATTATGTTTCTGTTTCAAGAGTTTCCAAATATATCACATCATCAGTCGGGTACCAATAACAAGTTTTTATATCTATTGAAACAATTTAAAGTAAAACATGGAATGTTGACTTGTGAGACAAGGGTATGTTATGTTCTATAAATGACAATAATAGTTCAAATTTAGTATTTTAAAAATCTATGGGTTAATAGCGNCCCCATTGAAACGTTGTGGCGTTTTTTGAAATATGCAGAGCATATGACCTGGCTTTAGCTCTGCATATTGCCAAAGAGCACGATATTGTTGAAAACTTAGATCAGTGTCATCTCATTCTTTCCACATAATAGTTTGTAATATTGTTTACGTTTGAATGGAAACAAATACACTTCTTCGTCTGTATAGTTTAGCAGGCAAGATTATGCTGTATCTACTGTGACAGTGCTAAGTATATTGAATTATATAATGCTCAAAAACAAGGTAAAGAAAAGAATATCACATTTTTAGATGAAAACACTAGCTACTCACCGCGAGGGCCAAGCGTTCTTACACTTTGACACCATGGCCAATCAAGCCAGGGCTCGGTTCCTAGGGAGGGAGTCTGACATTTTATCAAAGTCACACGTGTGCCTGCCTACCCACCTGGGTGTCCCGGCTTCTTTTTATGACAGGGTCAAATATTTGTCATAGGAAAATTGTTCGCCATTGGACTGGTAACTAGTAACTAGTTAACTAGATTTTAAGTCATGTATTGATAAAATCAGTGTGTGTATAAACTGTAAGTCATATACCCTGATCAAAAAATAATTCACTGGGGGTGGTTTTATAAAGTAATGTTTCCATATCTCCAAGTACTTACTCTATACCACCTTCTTCCCCTTTACTCCATCATATTATTTATTTAAATTAGAGAAGTTTATGGTGGCCCGAATTCGTATGCAAGCCTAAGACGTGTATAGAAATAAAATAATCCAGATGAGCTCACAAACAATGCATCTCCCGACTGAAAACACCTATCTTGAAACTTACCTAAGAAGTCTATCGGTCGCAAGCTGTTAGTTTTGTATTGTAGTCATTATTTACACGGTGTTTAGTTAGGTTTAGTTCTGCTTCAGCGCGTCCCACTTCAGCGCCTCAGTAAATAATTACCCGAATTTATTCAGCTTAGTCCAATTTTGGCACCAACCAACACATTTGAATATATTAAAATTAAGTACAGAGGTAAATGATGTAAACATTTCTTATTCCAGATCGGTGTCTGTAGCTCGTTATTATTTGGCCATGATCTCTTGAAATAATGTATGGCCGAGTGATTAACTTCCACAAACTAGAAAAGGCAAACCTTCCTTCGTCTATGACGATTTTGAATATAAAAGGAAAAAAGTTAACATTATTATTATTATTATTATTAGCACCACGTCTTACTGCCCGTTCGGGTTATACGCACTTACGCTAATGTGTAAAGGTAGGGTGATTGTGATATTAAATGAAGGACCTACAGTTTAACGTGGAATCCGAACCACGGTGGAGGCCTGGCATTCCTCACATTCACAAGATGTCTTGTCAGAGGTGAAGGAAGGGTTTGGTAGTCAGATAAATCTTTGCCGGGACCGAGGATTGAACCACGGCCACCAGCATAGAAGTCTGACACCTTACCTCTAGACCGCCAGGTCACCCAAAAAGTTAACAAGAATACCATAATATAACCTATCTTAGCCTAACCTAACCTTTACATTTAATCTAGGAGCTGAATTCGGATCACCACTCAAATTCGATTTAGGAACAAGAATTGAAATGGGGGGAATTAGCTGCTGGAGTGGGATAACACCGTTTGGTTATTTATTTTTCCTCGTTATCGAGCGTTTTTTCATAGTCATGTTCTATTATTTCCTTATTTACTACTAGGGCAGTACCAGTCTAAGACGGGCATAAATTTATAAGAACTATATTATAATACTTAATTATTTTAAGTATAAATATAATGGACATAAATAAAAAATCAAATGTGTTACCATAAAATGTATCCCTCTGTATAGCAACCAATAGAATATACATTCTAAGTAAATTTGATAAGTTTTAAATGTGAAAACATTTCTTCAGTGGAACCAAACACCCAGAATTCCAATAAAGAGCAGGGGATGGGCTGACGTGTCATAATGTCGATTGTATATACGGCCCAAAGGTGTAAGGCTCTAAATATAGATGTCACAGGAACTTTGTGTAATCAGCCTTATTATAAAAGCATTAGGCTTTTAACAAAACACCACCTTTTTGTCGAAAAAAACGTTTTTGTCTTAATTAGGCTGAGGAGACATAGCCTTTTTGTAAAACTGCTAGATAACTCCAGCCTTAATGTGGAGGAAACATTTGACCACATTAAGTTTACCCAAACTTCAGATGTTTTATAAAAAAGGCTAACTCGACCAGCTGAATTGTAAAACTTACCCTGAAGTGGTTTTATAAACACGCTAACACATCCAACCATAGTAAAACTTCCTCCGCTGCTATCAACGCTGTCTTTCCTCTGCTACAAGTGTTTGTTTTGCAGGGACACAATGGCCGCTTTACCGACAAGCGTGGAGTGTGATTTACAAAGTGATCTTTCCGCTGTTTCAAACGCGAGCGAAAGTGTGAATTTGTCAGATGAGTGACAAAGAAACGTTTTATGTTACCGTGAGTTTTAGAGGGAAGAGAGGAGTCACTGAAGAAAACCTGGACCAAACAGCACGTGTTGAAGGTTATACAGGAGTTAAAAGACACAAAAGCACTATTGACGATAGGTGGTCGATAACGCCTTCAAAATATCACTTTGCCACTAAGTATGGTATTATGGATGTAGAAGGAGAGGGGCATTTGATTGTGAAGCGTGAAGATCAGAGTGAGACAATGAATGAATGAAAAGGTGAATAAATAAATTAATATGAAATAAAAAGTCAATACTAATTATTATAATTAGAAACCTCTCCAACAAGTATACTGTTAATAATAGTCGTGGTGACAGCTCTTCTTTCTGTAGCATGTCAATCAGACAGATTGGACAGCTACAATTAAATATCAATATTTAATAATTTACGAAAGGAAAGAACCCATATTAACATATTTAATTGAATCTACCTCAAGTTTATTTTCTCTGACTAGATGCAGTCGATGTCGGATAAATTTACATACGATTGCCATGCTGTCTACAAGAAAATATAGTAAAGTACATCTATATTCCAAATTCTCATAAAAATAATAACGGATCCTAAATAACATAATTAGAACAGATATATTTGAATAAAAGATGCCTTAGTATCTATTTACCCTGTCAACATGTTCTTTGATTGATTTGCAACATGGTAGAAGAAGAAAATTATTCAAAGATGGCAACTACACGTGCTTGCACTATAACACCTGACTAAGAAAAGGAGTGCATATCGATTTCTACCTATTGACCCACTCCATGTCAAGAGACTTTAGCGGCCAGCCAAGGAAACTTGTTCCTCCCTTTTCCCCGAAAGTGGATTTCTCTTGTTAATTTCTCTTTCCCCCTCGCCTTCGTCCATCCTTCTCCTTTCTATATTCCTTTGCTTATCACCCTTTTTGCTTTGTTCCGTTCGTATCAGATTGGGTTCACATTATAGCCAATTTACTGCAACCCAGTGTTGAAGGAAGAACTCCTACATCGTCACTAAAAAAAGAACACGACGACTATGAAGTTTGAGGCGTCGGATACACCGCTACCATGGACAGGATGACGCACTTCGATGACGACTATGACGTTTGGGCCGTCGGATCCACCACCGCCATGGATAGGACCACGGACTTCGATCAATTAAGTATCATGAAATAATCAACGAGTACTTATGACTTAAAATCTAATTTCTGTTGTAAAAGATAGGTAAAGTCTATTTGCGCCTTTTTTGTTTTCTGCATATTGTCCGAGACTATTTTCATTTGTGTTGATAGTATGTCGAGTTGGCAGTTAACCAACTTCAAGTCTTATTGACTTGCAAATTTAAAGGTTTATTTTATTGATTTAATATTGTGTCCTCCAGAATGCGGGACAAGTCTCAATATTACTAGTTTCATATATTGTACATCAGTTCTAGAGACTATGTTGCTCTATATATTAACCATACAGTCTTTACGTTACGAGCCTTTGGCTTGGGATATAGTAATGTCTTAGTTAGAGACTTGCTAAACTTCCACCAGTTCCATTAGTCTATTTTGACCCAATGTTTCTCATGACGCCGTGAACGTCCATGTACACCTATTTAATTTTGGGATGGCTACAACTAGGTTGTCTGTATTGTATTCCATATTTCAGTTGAGTTGATGGAAAACTTTATTTTGTGTTGATTAAGCAGTCACGCTTTTCGTGCGGTTTTAGCTTCGGTGAGCAAACCAGGGAACTGCACTATAGTCATAGTGGGGTCCGTGCAATAAATACCCTTTTTCTATTTGCCTGTTGTTTGACTCCTATTGTTCAGGTGTTGCCCTTAGTGTAATTGCAATTAGAATAGTATGTACTATTGAATGCTCTGGCAGTACCGACAGGGAATATGACCAGCCATAGTACATTTTGTTGACACCTGTTTATTAGCCATCAACCACTGTTGCCAACAGATATTTCTGTTGCGTATCATTATCCGAAATGTTTAAAGGATATTATTCAAAATAACCAATCAAGTAAAACTGTTTAAAATTTACATGTATATCTTGTTTAATACCGTCAATTAGTAACTATTTAATTGTTCTGCCTCTAGAAAAATTTCTACCTGTAGCCAGTTTGTAACTTGTCATTTCTTAGAGCAATCCGATATTTCTCAGACTGATTGGTCAGCCAGAACCCAGCTGGTCTCGCCTTTAGTCTGTCGAGCGTTTGTTTTCGGCTCTGTTCGGCCCTCGTCGGGGAAAGGGAAGCAGAGTTCCTCTTGGAGAATATTAGCTTAGTTTACTTTTGTAATTAAAGTATTGTCGTACGTAATATAATGTTAAAATCTTATTTTTAGGTTGATTTTAACAATATTTATTGTTTCTAGATATAATTATGGATACTATTTTACCAAATAATGTATTTTTCAGCAAATTACAGTAAGTTTAGTTTTATTTTACAATAATATTGACGCTATTTTGATCCTCCAAGGGAAGCGGTTTGTTTATTTGCGTACTGTAGTAGAATGACGAGTGCGTTGAAGTATAGCTTTTCGTTCCGGTCTTTTGACCAAAAAAAGAAAATATTTGAACAGGCAGATCCACTCCATCTTTAGGTAACCAATCAACAACAACACAACTTTGACATTTCAACATTCAATTTTATGAAAGGGTTTAATAATCATCGGGGTGTTGGTTTGGCGGAAAACTATTTAATTGACCTTATTATTTACTAATGATAACGACGTGTAGAATAAATCAGGATTCAGTGATATAAATAATATTTGCAAAGCTGTTAAAAGGCATACCAAGGGTCAAATTCATTTGCAGTCCCCAACCCTAAAGAAAATTTCTGAAATCGTAAATTGACCATTATCTACTGGTTATCCCTCACTGGGGCTTCGCAGAAACTGGTTTGGTCTCGTCGAAGTCCAGCTTCCGGGCGACGGTGGTTGTTAGGCGTCGATCTCGTGGGTCCAGTGGATGGGGGTAAGGAAGGGAGATGGGGGAGAAAACATAGGCGGGTTCTGGGGTGGTCAGGGTATGTAAATGGTAGCTCTCAGGGCTAAAAGGGGAAATTGGAGTAGGTGAGGGTCGGATGGTTGGTGTGGGGGGGAGTCGAGGGGAGGAATTATCTACTCTCGGAGATCCTGGAGCGGAGTGTTGGTGTTCGGAGGTCTGGTGGCTGCAGTAGAAGATGGGTCCATGGGTGGAGTATTGCTTAGTTGCCGCTGTCTTCTTTAGGGTCTTCTGTCGGTGGGCCTTGCCGGCGCGGCGGGTGTATCCCATCCCGTGGGGTCA
>CABFOW010004497.1:0-48331 GCA_902141385.1 Timema californicum
ACATTAGCGTAAGTGCGTATAACCCGAACGGGTAGTAAGACGCGGTGCTAATAATAATAATAATAATAATAATAATACATGATATGACACAATCAATCATACATAAATTTATCATAATAACTATTGAAAAATAAAAGTGTGCAAGTTAGAGGAAAACGATTAAGAAGGAAGAGTGATGGAAGTAAAAAGGGAGATGGAGGCATTTTACTAAACTGACCAAACCATAGGCTGGAAAAAGTTTATGATAATTGTGATAAACATGATAAAAAGAAGTATATACATGAAAGGGGCAGATAGAAAAAGGTTGGGCAAGATTTAAAAGAAAACCAAAAGACTTGGAAACGAGGACACTTACAATCCTTGATCTGAATAAGCTCTTATTCATGGTAGAAGAAAGTTTTAAGGATGCTCCTCGTTTTTTCCTAGTTCGCAAAAGCTGGTATGTAGCCGTATCATAGTCATATCTCCATCTGCACAGCCGTCTCCACATCTGATCTGGGGTTATGTCATATGCCTTTGACATTACCAACACACAATCGTCCTCACGCTCTTGAAACTGGGGATAAAAATGAAAACCATATCAGTATTAATGTTCCCAATTATATTTCGCACAAAAAATTTGGAATTTCCATAGAAGGTAGGTACCCACTTACTAAAACTACTTTCATTAATGTATACCTCAAATCATACATCAAACACAGCCATTACTTTTGACAGATTGTATCAATGTTCCTAACATTATATTATTATTATTACTAATAATAATGTTACTTTTTTCAATATTGTCTACAAAGATAAATTTTTATATTTTCTAAAACTACCTTGTACCGCGATTCCACAATAGCTTGGTAGTTAGTATAGTAGGAATTGTTGAGATACACATTTAAACAATAGTTTTACCGGTCATAAAGTGGCTTCCTAAAGAGATGTGAAAATGCTTAATCTTGTCTGAGCTTTGTTCTTCATAAATAACATATTAATTGAACTACAGTATTGTCGATTATTTAGGGTCGAATTAGCTTTGGCAGTAAAAATAATGTAATTTTTATATAACATTTCTAAATATTACACTACAATATGATACAATTGTTTGGTGAATGCCAAGAACATATTATTGAATATAACCATAATAACTCATCGTTATTTTAGTTTAGCGCACTTATTTAGTGTTTACTTTTGACGCAGAGGCATTTTATGTTTTGTCAGTTTGTATTTTTTGTATCTCTTAACAGGTGAAAGCTCCACTTTTTTTCAACCCTTTGTGACGATGTCTTAACAATAAAAAGTTGTTCTTACTATGGAAACAAAACTTGAAATAATTACAAACATGTAAAAGGTTCAAAATTGAGATAGCCAAATGGCTAAATAATTTTGTAATAAAGGTGATTGATAAAACTAAAGGAAAAGGAAGAATAAACTACTAAGAGTAAATTTGATGAAGAAAGCCCACCTAGGGAAAGAGGAAAAATGTGGGAAGAATCCAATTCACAAAGGTGACATCTTCCTTTCTCTGTTTTCTATAGTAGAAGTAGTCACACACACATTTAAATTCAAAATGTAGTAATCCAGTGTTTGCGTTATCTGTACTCTCTTCTTTGTGTTTGATAAAGGCAACAATGTCGAAATATTTTTCTATTTGTGTTAAAATGTGTGCAAGACTACTTCTACTATGAAGATGTCATCTTTGTGCAGTGGATTCTTTCCACATTTATCCCCTTTCCCTATCATCATCAAATTTACTGTTTAGTTTCCCTTTTTCTTTAGTTTTATCAATTTCCTTTATTATAAAAAATGAAAAAGGGTTGTCAGTGGAGTCACTAAGGAATGAATTTAATGTTGTGAGCAAACAGTGTGGTATTTTGAAAGAAAATAAAGTTGATAAGAGTTTTCTGGATTTTCTGATAGTGCAAGTGGCATGCCTAGGCATAAAACTATGAAGATGTGAATGTACAATGATTTGGATAAGCGATGCTTTTATGGTCTAACCAGCAGAAGGCTGAGGGAATCCTGGTTTCTGTGGTTTTATGTTTAGTGAAAGCAAGTATTTTTTCAAACACTTAAAATTACCTGGAGATTTCAACCATACACTTATTCCACTGGGGCCAATTCCCCCAGAACCTACTGCATTAAACACTTTTTTAAAGCTAAACCTTTTAGATATTCTAATAAACAGATAAGCAATTGATAATAGTTTTGGTTTTAAATAAGTGGTGACAAATGCATTCCTTTTATCAAGACGATACTCAACACATTTTTTGATCTGCTCAAAAACTTTATTTTCACAAACTATACAGTGAATATTTAGATATACCAAAATATCGTGAGACGTGTTTTTACTTAGCACAATAAAATTAATATCAAAAGACAAAAATATGTTAAAAGTTAATTGTAGCATTTTCATAAAGTATTAAACATAAGTGAAGTAAAACAAAATTGACTATTAGACATTTTATATGATAGTACTGAACAATTATGTCAATTTAAATTAAGAATAATGATATCAAAATCATATATATTTTTATTTAGTAAAATGCATCGCCAGTTTTTGTCTGAAATTGCAAGCAAACATAGTATCAACTACACTTTTACAATTTTATTCTTAATAATTCTATAAACTATCAAATTTTCCTGTCTATGAAATGTAATTTTCTCAATCAAACAAAAAGAAAAAGTACACAATATATTTTATCTAGCTGCTAGGCTTTGAGAGTCATATTGACCGAAGCAAATATTGAGTTTTACCATTTTCAACAGAAATAGTATTTATTAAATTTACTGATTTTTAATAGGAATCAAAATCCAATTATTTTATTTACCACAAAAACTGGGTTTCTATAACTCTATGTAAGACAGCTTACTTCGTAAAGACTGTCATAAATGACGGGATCCCCATATCCCAGCATCAACCATGGATGACATAGCAGCTCGTTAATTGATATCCTCTTTTTAGGATCAACTTGAAGCATTGAACGGATCAGTTTTCTTGTGTCATTGGATAACCATGTTGGTTCATCATACTTGCCATTCTGTGGAACAAAACCAAAAACTAGTGTGCAAGAAAAAACCTTTATTTAAATTATGGATTAGACCCTCAAGTACTAAAAGGATAGTCAAAATTAAAGTAAATAAACATTTACCCCCTAATTTTGAATTGAATTGAAATTTGTTTTCCAATAGCTCTAATACTGTTTACGGATGGTTTAGCACCAACATTGTTATAGGACAAAGTTGACAGATACCAGATCATTAATTTCACACTTAAAATTAGGGATGGACCCTCGAGTCCTTTGAAGCCTTAAGGATATTGAAGATTCAAGAAGTCGATAAAATTTTGGATTTGAGACTCAAATTCTTAACAATAATAAAAAAGTCTTCAATATTTCAAATGAAATGTGTTTTAAAGCTCTAATACTGCTTAGTGATGATTCGTAACTAATTATAATTATAGGATGAACTTAACAACCGGCCCCAGACCAATAATTTGACACTTAACTGAATGTATAAATATTATAATGAATGGATCACAAGAAAGAATGTTAACATCTAGTTAATATTGTATTTTCTATTATTCTATTATGTTCATATTACCTTTTATGTTAATAATTATTCCATGATTTAACTAACAATTTGAAGTTTATGTTAATAATGTACCACTTTCCACATCTACTTCTAATATCTAGAGGCCACAATAGCCTAAAAGAGGTGGAGGAAACTATAAAGAAATTAATATAAAAGAAATAGGAACAATTGCAAGTTTCCTAAAAATTTGAATTATTTATTCAAGGCAAAGCAAGAGGTAAATAAAAAAATACATGGCCTCACAAGGCAAACTGAAGAGTGTTGAAAAACATATATATATGGCAGAGACTGCACTTGCGGAGTACATTTGAAGATATATTTCACAGTTTCAAAGTAAATAAATTATTTATAGGAATTAGTCTGAGACCCAATAATAATAAAAAATCGTTAATATAATAATAAAGAAATTAAAGAGCCTCTTTTAAATGGTTAATAAAGTGACTGGATCACCATTGTGAATTCTGACTAAACAAATAGGTTAAACCATTAAACCTTTAAACACTTATTATAATAATAAAGAGCTTATATAGCCTATTTTAAACGATTAACAAAGCGCCTGAAATATCAATGTGAATTCAGACTAAACAAATTTAAATTTTAAGATTAAATTTCAATTTACATATCAATTCTGGTAAAAATAAAAATGTATGACTTCCCGACATAACTCAAACTTATGTGAGACTATTACTACCACCACCTATGAAGTAATAGAGAAGATTCCTACTTATTAATATTTAACATTATAATAGGAAACAAAGTAATGTTACAATAGAATACTGGTAATTTCTTACTAAGCGAATCAGTAAAATGTTAAAGTTTTAACTTATAGATAAAAATGAATTACTTTTATAATTTCTACAAAGGCAATACGTCTTAAAAATATTACCTATAAAAGAAACATTATCAAATGTTAAAGTTCAAACAATTATTAGCAACCACAAGTGCAATCAAAATTTAAACTTAAACCAAATATTACAGCTAGAAAAATAATCAAAACGGTGACTACCAATTAACATTACAAAAATTACAAAGAGACTAGCGCCCAAGCGGATAGGAAACAAAGTGTTCCATAAAACAAAATTTACTTTCAAAAATTAAATCTTCTAGTAAGAAATTACCGACACCTACAGTGAACGGTTATAATTACATAATTAAAGTGTTCAAACACTCAAACCCATTAGAGGTCAATTAAATTTTAAATATTTAATAAAATATGTAGAGTTTATACATTGCCATTATTGAACAGTTATGTCCAAAGTCCCGACCAGGACTTCTCGCATAAGTGTCGAATATAATAGTCAACTTTGGTAGATGAGCGCCAGCTATATATAGGTCTAGATGATGGATAAAGAGGCTGGATATCATCATATTAAAAATACAACGCCACGACGCGAACACATGCTAACAGCATGACTCTCTTGTTAGCAGCTGCCAAAACTTGGCACAACATCAAATCATGTAGGCCAGACACCTGGTTAGTTGCAGTTAAAACTTAGCACGTTCTCAAGTCATGTAGGCCAGACACCTGGTAAGTTGACCGTTGAATCTTGGTACGCCCATCAAGTCATGTAGGTCGAAGATCTGGTGAGTCGGCAGATAAAACTTGGCACGCCATCAAGTCACGTAGGCTGGACACCTGGTGAGTTGACCATTTAAGATTCTGATTGGCCCGTTTGTCAACCGGTAGGGCCAATCAGCGCATTTTTGGATACACCTATTGAAATATCTTGTTGCTGCATCATTCATAGCTTGTTAGGACTTCTCTTCATTATATAATTTGGTGCAAACTAGTTGGGCTATGGACATGTGCTAGGCCAGAAGATACAATGAGTGAATAAAGCACATAGCTTAGAAATAATTGTATTATATTTGGAAGAAAATATAGGAAAGGTGGATAAAAACATATAAAAGGGATGAACAGAATATGGCTTTTACAATGAAAAGAAGAACACAGTTCACACTTTACATTGCTACCATTGAACAAAGAGGTAATGGTTGCCTCTTACCGCCCAATCCCCCGACCTAGGTTTCATTCTATCGGAACTCATCAGAGAGGAGTGTGAAACTCACAACGCAACTTACTAAAAGTAAAAAGAGAAAATTGTAAAGAATGATAAGACACATAGACAGGCACATGTATTCACTTTTCCTATATCTTCTTCCAAATATAATACAATTACCTCATAAAGCGAAAAGAAGTTTTCCTTATAGAGATATATTATAGACATAGTAATTTTTGTATTTGTCTGATATTGCAGGATGTCTATGAGTATCGGCATTATTCGGAGTGCGTAGCAACTATGTAGCATTAGCTGGTATTGCTAATGTTACAATAATTATTCCAAGATTTGAACTCGAGATTCAAAGTTTATGTTAATAACTATCCCAAGATTTGAACTCGAGATTCGAAGCTTATTTTAATAATTATTCCAAGATTTGAATTCGAGATTCAAAACTTATGTTAATAATTATTCTAAGGTTTGAACTCGAGATTCAAAACTTATGTTAATAATTATTACAAGATTTGAATTCGAGATTTAATGATAAATTGAAGATTTGTATTCATAAAATAGTAGATTTGAGCTAACTCTACTTAAAATGACTATATGAAAGTTTTGATGAGTGCAGTATAACCAACAACGGCAACATTTATTTATTATTTATATTGCTTGTTATGTTAATAATGTATTACAAGAGTTGGATTTGAGTTTGAGATTTGTATCTAAAATTTTAGAGTAAAATTAATAAGACAGTAGAGTCGACCCATCGCTAATTTAAAGTATGTTTTAATTCAAATATTAGTGCAAATACATGATATTCAAGCTTTTCAAACATAACTGTCATTTCATCCATGTGAATTTTTGTGTAAGTATGTTTCTTCTGATCTCAAAATTTAAAAATCCTCTGTAGCTGAGAAAGAATAGTGGAGAAGAAGAAGAGATATAAGGGAGTCCGGGGTTCAATCCTCGGTCCTGGCACAGATTTATCTGATTGCCAAACCTTTCCTTCACCTGACAAGACTTGTATTAATCACAGCTTGTGAATGTATGGAATGCCAGACCTACCGTGGTTCGGATCCCACGTTAAACTGTAGGTCCTCCATTTCATCTCAAAATCACCCTACCATTACATATTAGCGTAAGTGTGTATAACCCAAACAGGTAGTAAGTCGCAGTGCTAATAATAATAATAATAATAATAGATGTAAGTGTGAATAATTGAAGAAAGAAGTTAAGTTGTTTTTATCAGGGTCCAACTTATTTCAGGTTGACCTCATTCCCTATTATTTACATTAGATTTGTTTACAGTATTTTCATAAATTTCTGAGTCTTAGCCATTTTTATAATCAAATGTGTGTTTCACATGTTCTTGATCACACTATAATGTAGTCAATTTGATAATTTATTGCTTTATTCTAAATATATATGCTTTTATTAAGATGTTCTAATTTATTTTATTACTAGACATTAGGTCAAGCGTGATCTATCATGTCATACTTTCCTTTATCAGGATGTTCAGCTAAACAGTAATTTTAAGCTCCCTGACTTTTCCAGGATTTCCAGAGCTAATTTCCAAATTGACCAGTCATCATATTACAACCATTATTTTATTAAGATTGCAACTTAATGTAATACTATTTTTAGACACAAACATTATGAAATTGTATCACTTTATGAAGAAAATAAAGTATTTCAGCCTAAAGCATTGGGTTATTGGGTAGTGCTATCTGAGTTAGATTTCGGTGAGATCATATCAAGCCATTAAGAGATCACCTTACACCAGTACAACTTAAAATTATTGTTGTGAGACGCATTTTTTTTTAGTTTCTTCTTCCTATAAATAAATCGAATTTTTGTGCATGCGCATACCCATAACTCAATTTTGAAAGATAGTAGAAAGATCCCATGTAGACTTTAAGAATTGATATTAGTATGCTCAACAGAGATACATGTGTTAAAAGAGAGTCACGGTGAGAGTCAACTAGAAGAAATATATGACTATTGTAAATAAAAGCTGCGTATTTTTTTAATGAATATGTGGAAATTTCAGAAATTTGAGAACATTTCCTGAATTTTCCCAAACCAGGCAAATTTTTTATTTTCCCCATTTTCTAGGTTGCTGTACACCCTGTTATCCATGGCTATCCGTGAATTGCTTTTAACAATGAATCACTTTGTATAAAAATTGTCTCTCTTTCACTCTTTAGCCGGGGGAAGATGTGCTTGACTCTTAGGTAGCACAATTTACATCATCAGATTTGTCATACTGAACTCTGATTGGTTGTATGAGTGGTGTGAAGGATCATGCGATGAAGCAAGAGAAAGGGATGGGAACAACGTTAGCATTGAGTTCTCAAACCTCGTCCAGTGCGTCAGTGTTTTTAGATGAGATAACAAATGTGTCTGATGTAGTATGATAATATTTTAGTGTAACAATGTAGCCAGATATGATGCAGGGGTCTGTACGTGTGTGCGCACATGCATGTGGAAAGTGGGCAGTTTGGAAATACTATATAGATGGTGTTTACTCAACTTGACCAATGAAATTCCCTACTTTTCCCTGAATATTTCTAAAAATTCCCGACTCACCCTTCTACTCCCCCCATGCACACACTTTTTAATTAATTATAATAGATTTTAAGATATAAGTAATTTTTTTAATTTGTTTTAACATAGTCTACTAGGAATTATAAAATATACTACACAGCTACAAACAAAAAAGAGACAGTTTGTTGTAATTTAATAATTTAATGACTATTATATTTCATATTTTGAGTAAAACAACATTTTCCCAGATTTTGTTTTTGTAATTCACTGAATTCCAGACTTATACCCTTTTTCTCCAAATAATTCCAGTTTTCTCGGATGGTAGACACCCTGTAAATGTGTTTCAAAAGTAACTTTTATGAACATCACACGATTTGGTGTTAACAGATAACAACTGAAATGTGCAGTTTTTATACAATAAATAGTATGCTCACACATTTCAAACACACTCATGAAACTTTTTATTTCGTTTGCTAAATAAATTAATAAAATATTAACATAAATGTGAACCCAAATATTTCAAATGCTGGCCGGAAGAATAAGATTACGCCAAAGTGATAAATTACAGACAAAATTTCAATGGGAACATTTCATTTCATTCATTAAGCAATGCCAACACGGATAGCCATTAAATGGTGCGGCTGCCACTGCGGGATATCATAAATGTCTACCCAAGCATAGGGCGTTTGATATAATAGAAAGGAACCCCATTCCATGATATCACAACATCCTTAAGTAAACTGTGGGAAAATGGACTTCTTTTGTTATTGTTAATAAATTTCTAAGGTAATAATTCAACAACTATCTAAAACCTTCATAAAGCTAAACATGTTGACAGATTTATGTTCTGAAATTCGATATACTGTGACACCTCTTTCAGAGTATTTGCAATATATTTCTAAAATAGCTAACACCAAATTAATTGATTTAAGCCATCAAATTGAGCCGACTAAAAACATTACTCTTGATAATGATGTAAACCTACCTTACTTTATGGTCTCATTTTTTCAATCTTTCTTTTACTTACCTTTTCTTTATAACAACAAAGGGGTGCAGAATATGTTCAGAGATCCAATATTTCCCCAGAACATAACATTTTCATAAAAAAAATTCACCGAAAACCATAGCACTCAAAATAAAACATTGAATATTTCATAGAGGCTGAAGGGAATAAGGATTACTACTTTCTACATAGTTTGGAAAATTAAAATTAAAATATATTTTTAATGGTAGTTATTTTTATAGTAGGCCAACCTACCTTATAAAAATTTTAGTTATCTCCCCGAAATGGCAACCTTTCCATCTTCTTGTGTGAATTACATATTGTTATTAATTGTTCATTGATACCAGTAGGCTTACCGGTACCAACATTTAATTTTACATCTTGAGAGTGAGAGGCTATGGAGTGTAATTCAGGGAGGCCTTGGTTTAATTGTTGATTTTCATAGACTTGCTACTACTGCAACGTCTATCTTTATCAACCATACTAGGGGAAATACTATCACTATTAATGATTATCAGTTTTTCCTGATTACATAATTTACGTTTTACAAAACTTGAAATACTCCCTTAATCCTTACTTCTAGGTTTTTCTTGGGGATGTTTATTAGATGTGATATCCGAGTTTATCACGTCTGCCAGGACATTCACAATAAGCACAGTTGACGTCTTACTTGCTCTAAAAGTTGACATAATAAGCATTTGTTTCACTAAACCATCAAATTTTTTATAATCATTTATTTATTGTACAGTGTATAAACCTTAATAGGTCCACTAAAAACAACAATTTCATTACTACACAATTATTACAATACGCATGTCACGAGTTTAAATAAGCCGTGCGCACATCGCCGTGTAATTAGGCCGCAATATAACGGGTGACTGAACTCAAACCAAAACAAAACATAGCTCACCCTTCCCTACCCTCCACCGCCTGCCTGCCATAGCTACCAAATAAGGTAGGTAGGGTAGGTGACTGACGACTCATCACTCAATTATTATATTTTTCCTCTGCCACTTATCTCAACCTCTGATACATTATCTTAGCCCCTAGACACCACAACACTGCCTCACTATGGCTCACTAAGGCACATACTGATAGTGTCGGGTGTTGCGTTTTTCATACAAATGAAACTACCATATCAGAACCAGAATGTGCTAAAAAGTCAACAAAATTGTTGGACTTTTCCCTGCACCAAATTTCCCCAGGACTGATTTAATTTCCCCCCAACCTTGTTCGCACGTTCAGACATATTTTGCACCCCTGTATCAATATGGCAATATAGCTACATTACATAATCATCAATATTCTTTACAAATGCAACTTAACTTGCTAAATTAGTTACAACGCAAATATTCATTTACATATTCTAATTTTTGCCAACATAATATGATCAAAAAATATATATTTTAAAGTAAATAAGTTTAATGGTAAAGTAGCAAAAAAACTGAATGACATAAATAAAAACACTATTAATTAACATGTAATTTTTAGCAGCAAAAAAAATGGTAGTGTGCTTGTATGTTCTTATGCAATTGTAATCTTTAATTCAAATCATAACTAAATGAACAATGGAGTATCATCAACCCACCAGTATTTTTTTATAGAGGTTGGTAATGTTCTTGTCATCGAAAGGAAGGCATCCACACAACAGAGCATACAGTAGTACACCCATACTCCAAACATCAACCTCAGAACCTAAAAAATGTAAAACAAACTTACACACCCAATGCTATACCAGACAGTAGACTATAGCAATAATAAACATAGTAAAAATATTTATGGTAAACCTCTTTATTACCTTTGTTCAAGATATAATCAACCAAAATATAGATTATTCCTACCTAAATACTTCTGCCCTAGGACGAGCTCAGGTGCAGCGTATGTTGGGGAGCCACACGAGGTGAACAAATGCTCACCCATCCCCCCACTCGGTTGTGCACACAATCCGAAGTCTATCAATTTCAACACTTGGTCTCGATCCAGCAGGATGTTCTCGGGTTTTAGGTCCCTGTGGGCATAGCCCTGCAGGTGCAGGTAAGCTACAGCAGACACAATCTGCCGGAAGAATGAGCGTGACTCACCTTCTCCCAGTCGGTCTTTTGACACTGTCATCAGAATTTAAAAAACATCCAACAATTATGTAAATTCACAGATTGTTGATGGTTTGTTTGAAGCTAGTGTCAGTGTAGTTTGTTTTATTAATTTCTTAAAGGCTTTCATAACTATTTATATTATTGTGATCTATAATAATAAGGCAACCACCGGATTCCACAGATCTGGTCGTTAGTGACAACTTAAATTGACAATTGACAATCATGCACATCTTTGAAAATAAATAATAGCAGACACTAGTTATAAGTGAACACCTGTAACTTAACATGTTATCTCTAAGTTGTTTGTATCATCCATGGAGATAGCCCAAAGAGTCTTGCTAATGTGCTTTCTATAGCCAAGTGTTTTCAACTTGTTTATTTAGTTGTTCACGTGTATTTTATGTAGTACCATTAAAATTAGTGCTATCTCTTTTTGTAATAAAACATAGCTTGTTCTTTTAAGTTTGAATTTTTGATAGGGTTGCTAAAAAGAGGTTTTGCCATGTACAGTAAAATACTTAAACTGAATTAAAATATCCTATATACACATGAAAAGAATGTCAAATTTGTTCAAAAATGGACATAAAAAACAAACTAATTTAACTAATTCTGACAAAGACCTAGTACTGTACAAACAAATTTACTCTCAAGAACATCATTGTTAAATTTTAAACTAATTTATTTTCTCTTAGCCCCCTATCTCTTACCTTAACCAAAAGTAGCCCAATTTTAATACATAAATGTGCATGCTTTAACTATATAGGCCCCTGAATATGTGGTTTAACCCGGAAATCATTAGTGCAAAGATGAAACCAATGGCATTCACTGTTAAAAAATGTCTTAAATAACATCCAAAGTAGGCATGTACCTAAAATATGGTTGGTGGAAAGACGCAATTTTGAAAAAATAGGGTCTAAATATGACACTTTTACTGTTAGCAAATGTATACCCCCTACCTTTATTGTTCTACATGAAATTTCCTTTGGAATGATATCAGACATAGCCGGAACTAACTACCAGAAGTGGTAGCCTACTAATGTTGTTCAATTTGTTTTAGATAACTGGCTGAAATTAATACCGGCTTAATTGACAAGAAGTGTAGGCTACCTGGTGATGAAGAAACAGTTGTTATTGGTGAAAAAAGGGAGTGATGGTACCAACAAAGCTAGCAATGTTGTAATGATTCTCTTAGAGCTGAAGTTAGAATTACTGTATACAAAGAGTAATGGCTTATTTACCTAAACCCAAAGAAAATTGAATTATATATGCAGAAGAATGTGAAAGTGTCGATTCCCGTAACACGTTCTCAACAGTCACCATTTATAGTGAAAAAAAAACATTGCTTGTTTTGTGGCAAGCTAGATTTTTTTAGTGAGAAGAAAGTATCTGAATTAATCCCTGTAAGAACATGAACTAAGTTTAAAGAAATTATTTTAGAAGATTATGAAAAGAGAAAAGATTCTTGGTCAAAATCTGTGAAAGGAAGAGTTGAATTTGTGCAAGATGTATTTGCAGCAGATCCCATTTATCATCAAACATGCAGTACCCATTTTGTACTGGGAAGAGTGTACCTTCTGTTTTATGTAAGCACTTTTCTTCAACCTTGCTAATTGAGGCACAATACATTCAAAATGTGTAAAACCCAAGGGAGATAAAAAGGAACAAGCTTTCATGGAAGTTACTCTAATATCGCAAAGATCATGATAATGATTAAGTTACACTCACAGATTTTGTAAAGAGAATGAAGAATTTATTACATCAATCCAATTTTTGTACACTACCAAGCACATGGAGGATTTCAGTGATAAGATTAAATTCATTGAAAACAATGGGAAAAGTGATGTAGTAACGTTAAAAAGTACATCATCTATTCTGTTCCATTTTTATAAGGAACCCAAAAATTAAGACCCAGAAGCAGAGAAGATTAGGGTAATTCAAATGGCTACCGAAATTATAAAAAGTGATATAAAATCAATTAAATGTTCAAAGACAGAATATCCTTCCCCAGAAGATATGTCATCAGACAGTAGAAGAAGTTGCAAAATACCTTTCTGAAAATCTGTTTGATGGTGTTACAATATCAATGAAGATTGTTTCTATTGGTCAAGCAATAATGCACGCGCCCAGATCAAGAGTTATACTAGCTCAACTTCAAGCTGCCCTAAGGGTACAGTTACATCACCTTTATGGTTCTGCATGAGACCTTTAACAAAATGGATTTTGCATTTCATATCCAGAAGTTCTTAAATATGAATCATGTACCGATTTAGCATCTTCCACTGATATTTCAGGTTTCTGAAATGATAAGTCTTTACAATATGCTGCAGAAATGTTGATCATTCATAACATTAGAACAGTCGAGGGTTTAAACACATTTCATGGAATGGGGATCATTGTTACAACAATACTAGGAATCCAGAAGAAAAGGAAGTTTCAAGAAGAACAATAAAGGTAGGTGGTATAATTTTGCTAACTTTGAAAGGTAAGTCAGTATTTCAATAACTAACAGTAAAAGTGTCATATTCAAAATGATGTTTTTTTCACAAACCTTATTTTAGTATACTTTGGATATGTTATTTAAGAAAGTTTTGAAGCGTGAATGCCATTGGTTTCATCTTTGTACTAATTATTTCCAGGTTTTGCAATTTTTTTAAAAATATTTTTAGGGCCTAATAAATACAGCAGAGGACCTTGAAATGATATATTATGATCTCTATCTCATAGTTCCCCCTTGCATTTTATGTCAATTAGTTTTATTTTATGGACACAGTAAGTCTCTTTGTGCTATGGGGCAGGTTCCCCCCCACCCTTATCCTAAGCAACGGCATTTTATCAGCCCATCAGTGATACATATGCACATTTTATTTTTTATTTCTGTATTAGTTGACATTTGAGAGCTATTCGAAGCTGGTGTTTTTTTTAACGTATGAGTGTATCTTTGTATTTGTACATTGCTGTTTTTATATTAAATAGATTTCTTATAAATAAAAAGAAATACAATTACACATGTGTCCAAAGTAGGTCAGTTTTTTTTAATACTGTTACTAATTTCTAAAAATGTGACCAAGCACAAATTTCAGTTTACAATAATTTATGTGTATGAAATAAAGGGCTTAAAGTAAAAAATCTAAATATATGTTAATGTTCATATTTTCATTTTTTTACATTCCTACCAAAGGCTATTTATTTAATTATTACATTTAAATATTGTAATAGTTTTGATAAATTTCCATTTACTTTTTTATTGGTTGTTTCTGAATCAATTTTAAGAGGTTTATTAGTATGGTTCACACCACCCCTAAATAGTTATGATAGAACATTGGGCACTAATGATCGATCTTTATTAAGAGGCAACCAATTATGTTTTCCAGTGACAAAAGTGTAAAGCATTAGCTGTGTTCTTATTTTCAATATGAAAATCATATTGGGTTTATTTTGGTTATTTGTTTCTAGCTCTCTTTCATGTATCATACTTTCTTCCGTGTATAAAATAGTTTACAGATAAAAGTTCTATTACGATTGCATTAAGTGAACATACTTCAATCGGTGAGAGTTATTTTTGTGCTGTTTGCTTACAAAAGTAAAGACCAATTTTGCCAAAGGAGTGAGATGAAAATGGAACTTAGCCCTACTGGACACAGCATATTGTTAATTTTTGTCTTTAAGATTTAGCTCTTGTTCCTTACCAATATAATCTATTGTCTCAGGCATTCATAACCATCGTCGGGCCAATCAAGCTCCCTTTTAGAAACACTTTGCATCAAAAATTTTCCCAAAAATAATTCTACATTACTTTAAATTTACATTATACATTTTTGAGTGGTATTTTTCAATAACCTAAAGCCATTTATATGATTACTAGATGTTGATTAAAAATAAATTGACACCCTATTATAGTGATCAAATTAAAAATTATTTGTCAGAAACATATCTTAATTATGTTTTTGTTTTTTGTGATAAGTACTTTATCTTTTGATAATTTCGTTCAACTACATTCTTTAGGATGTGTGTAGCATCATCTTTAATGCTCCAATACAAATGAACCTATATGAAATATGATAGGATTGCAGGTTTAATTTAATTCTTAAGACTCACCAATATGATCAAACAGCTCTCCTCCAGCGCAGTACTCCATTACCAGAAAGTAATGTGTCTCTGTCTCAATAACCTGGTACAACTTAGAAATATGGTGGTGAGAGAGGCGTTTAAGTGCTTGTATCTCCATTGTTACTCGGTGCAGGTCTTCCTGATGAAAATGAAAAACCAATATAATTGTACTAGTGATGCATAATAATGGATATTCAAATGTATCATCTGAAATGAGTTATTAACAGGGCTTTGTAGTTGGAAATGTACCGACTCTGACTTCAACATAAAAATATATACTATTATAACAATATATGGTAAATATATCATTTTAATATTTTACTTTTTTATTCTTTAGGACCAATATTTGTAATTTAGGTTGACAAATTTATTCACATATAAATTAGTAATCTGTATTGGAGCATTTTACTGCAGTAAATTTGTTATTGCCAGTTAATATAAGTTAGCTACAGCCCATTTATGAAGGAGTTGGACTCATACAGTAGAAAAATAAAGGAGCCGGAGTCAAAGGTTTGGCATACCAACTCCACAGGCCTGGTTTCTAAAACTTTTTTTTAAATTTTGCAAACAAATTCTAGAATGTATGTTTACTGGAGTAAAAAAATCTCCATAAACATTTTATGCTTCAGGTGTGTAGGCAGCAGTAGAGGTTTATAGGTTCTAAGCCCCTATTTGTTTTGTCTGGATATAGAAATAAAACACTTTTCATACTTGACAATATGTGTCATAGTGTTTTCAAAATATACATAATAAAAACGTTTTAAACACCCTAAACATCCCTTGTACAAAGTTTCTATGCAGACCAATAATAGGCCTATGGTAGCGATATTTAATGATCTAAAACCGTGTATTATTTTTAGGATTATAGAATTTGGTTTTGTTAAAATCTAAATCACTGACAATTAAGCTAAGGCTTAAAGTTGTAGAGCAAAGCACACAATAGTTAGATATCACAGATGTATATGTTGAACATAACATTTTAAACTGGCCTATGCACAATAATGTATGTGTATTATATCAATATATCAAATTTATTAATCGGTGGAGACCAAATAATGTGATGTTAGGTGGGTTTTCATATGATTGCCCCATCTCACCCCTGCTGTTGTAGTTACATATGATCACGGCTATTTTTATTGTTAAATTTTAATCCCCTCTAGCTAAACACCCTTAAAACTACATAGGATCAGTCATTCCATAAGAAGAGAGACAAAACTTCAATTTGTTTTAAATTTGATTTGGTCAAATTAAATCTTTCCATAGAGTAAATATTCCAAACTAATTTGGTAACACTTATATTTTTTTGGAAGGGTAACACTGATTTACATACAATACATACACTATTGTGCTGGTTTTCTAGTGTTGCTAATAATTAACATCATCAAGATAATTCCAAAAAGTTTCTTAGTTAGATTACATATTTTCTTTTATAACCAAGGCTGTGGCGTCTGAAGCCATAATTTAGGGTGTAATCGAAGTTGGTAAAGATGTATCGACTCCGGCTTCAAAATGAAAACTTATTATATTATTATTATTTTATTATTTAAGACCAATATTTGTAATATGGATTGACTACAGTAATTTATTTCAATATAAATTCACAAAGATAAGGTTACCATGAAATAACCTGTATTGGAGCATTTTACAGCAGTCAAATTTTTATTATTAATTAATATAGGCCTATATTAGCCATTTATGAAGGAGTCAAAGTCGAACAGAAGAAAAAGAGGTGTCAAAGTCTGAGTCAAAGGCTTGGCGTACTGCCTCCACAGCCATATTTATAGCAATTTAATGTTCTTTTATAGTGCATGAGTGTGATCTGGAATATTAGAGGTAATTGAAAATAAACTCATAATATATTTCTTTGTGAATATTATATGCCAAATAAGACTAAAAAAAAAAGTGTTCACAGTGTAACACATGTTACTCAAAACAGCAATAATTTTATCTAAAAGATTTAATAATCCTTGAATGCAGCTGAAAATTTAATTTATCTTTAAAGTCAGTTCTTGAAAGGTTTGGGAAAATTGTCAGATTTTTTTAAAACCTTAAACAATGTATTTTAGCTTAAAGCATGAGTTACCAATGCTACTATAATGACAGATATGCTTTGACAAATCAGTTCTGTGGACCTTGATATTACATTTTGCCTACTTGTTTTTATTTCATCAAATTAGCCAAATTTTAAGACAATCTAATAACAGGGTGGTGATTTATGTTTTTAATATCTAAACATGTACCCTGCAGTAGGGCCTATTTAGGAATATAACTAAACGTATAATTTCATCTATTCAGATCATGGCAGTGACATTATCAGAGAAAATGAAAAGGAGGTGAGAGAAGATACAAGGGGGAAAATTTGACACCTCTAAAGAAAAGCAGTAAAATACTATACTGAAAAGTGAAGAGAAGGAAAAAAAAAAGTTAGCAAAGATGCTGATGATACAAAACAAAAATTCCAAACTACTCATCATTCAGAGATAGGCCTAAAATAGGTAAAAGCAAATTCGCAAAACTTTGACCTAAGCAAGTAAAATTGAATAGCAAATTGTCTCACAATGTTTGCCTATGTAAATACCATTAAAATTGTATTGATGATGTAAATTCATTTCCTAAAATTATACCTTCCTTTACAAAGTATTCAGATAAATTTTAGGATCTTTTCCTTTGTCAACCAAGTTATAAGGAGTGCTGGTTAACTAAATGTAAATAATGTAGAAACACCCTATATGTTGACTTGTTACAGAAAGTAGAAGTCACTCAGCATATGGAAAGAAGTAAATGATTGTTTACGCAAAGTTGTGAAGGAGAACTGAAGAACTTGCTGTGTACATTACCAGCAATATTTCCCAATTCCTAGAACATCACCCTGTAAAAAAGGGTAATACAAACGCTATCATTCTAAAATAACTATTTCTGCTTTTTAAGACGTTAATCCCAAAGTGAACTTGCTTCAAGCGGATTTTTCAGATAACTACACTTAAGCAGCAGAGAATGAAATACAAAACTTTCAATGGCTACAATCACAAGTCAGTCTGTTCACTTGCAGCCTCTGGAATAGAGGGAAACAGCATGCTTATGTGATTGCTGTACAGACAATTTAAATCCCTCAAAGAACACTTATCACAACCTGTATCAGAAGGATTATGCCAGAAATTCCTCCTCAAGTCAAAGAGGTTAGTATATACATAGTTTGATGGTCCAAGTGTCCAATTCAAAAAATGATGCAGTGCAGCCAGTCTAAAGACCCTACAGGAAAAACATGCTAAGAAAATTGTGTGTAATTATTTTGCAACATTATATGGTAAATAATGGATGTGATAATAATATATGGAATCATAGGAGTCGTAAAATGGCAAGTCATACAATCAGTTTTTAGGAACGATAGTACTGGTATTTAGTGCATCAGAATTCATAAAAGTTGTCAAAAAAAGTGTCCAAGTGTCACTATCATAGAAATTTCACAAGAATATATTGATTATCAAAATAATGTGATTTAAGTTAAATAATTTCTTTCAAGAGGCATCAATTATAAATGGAATATCAAAAGTTCACAGCATGCAAGCGAATCATGGAAAATTAGAGATACATTTCCTCACTAAACAAATGAAGGAGATTAAATTATTAACTGTAAATCAACTTGAGTCAATTTTGTGTGTGTAAGGTTTATAGTATTTTTTATCAAGAAAAATAGACAGGTTCCAAAATTTAAAAAAAGGGACTTTTAGGGACTAAATGATCCCCTCATAAAAGCCTTGCATATCTTAACAAAACAAAAACAGGTTGGGGTGTACAGAGATTTTAGCATTTCACAATCTACACATAGGAACATCCTTTCGTTTGAATGAATAGACCTATTACAATGCCCACTAGTAATAAGAGGTTGCCGGGAAGCCGACGTTTTGTGGGAAACTTCAACTTGTGCAGATTTTCGCCTTTTAGGGAGGCAGTTCTATGGTTTCTGTGTTACAAAGTAATTCTTGTCTTAATCATTCAAGTACCTGTATCTAGTGTTTAGTGGCATTTAAAGGTAGACTGCATGAAAATATATACCTAATAGGTCCAGACTCTGATCAAAGTGTGGGCAGTAAACTTTCATCAAATAGATAAGTGTTGACTGTATTATTCCACTATCTTCACAAAGTTAAGTTAAATCTACATATTAGTGCTTATTTGGTCACTAAAGAAACACAATTTTTCTGGGGTAAAGCTCAAATACTAACAAGAGATCAGAAACACAGAATTAAAAAGTTGGAAAACCTGTACCAGGAATGGAGAAATTTACAAAAGTGCAAAGAGGGGATCACAGTCAAAACAACGAGAACAAAAGTTTTCTGGCAAACTGGATGACCTTTTTGACAATGTGTATGCAGATGTCTTGTTTATGATGAAAATCTAAGAAGAAAAACCATTTTTATCAAGTCAAAGAGAAAGAGGTCACCCAGGTTACATGAGTGGTATGGATTATAATCAGTTCCACATGGAAGAATACATCTAAAGGCAACAAGAATAATAGAGAACGCAAAGATCTGGAAGAGAAGTGTGAGTAATGCTTCAACCGCCTACGCCCTCTGTGGGACCGTCCCTTAGTCCCATAACCTAAGTTCAACTAGTTGCCACAGAGAGCGCGGTTTTAAATTACAAAAAAAGGGGTAATCACAGAGAGGCCATGTCATCCTGCTTCGACTAGTTTAAGAACACTCTTGTCTTACCAGAAAAGCTAAGGCTAAGTCTAATGGACCTAACCAAAAGGTAGTCTGAGATCAGACAAGAACTAACAAAGGTTTACAAATACAGCCCAAGGGCTCGTTTATTTTCATAATACTCAGCGTTGGATAATTTGTACAATATTGTATATCAAACTTTGATATATATAAATGCTAATGTATATATGATAAAGTAATTCTCTTTATAAATACAGATACAAATAGGATATATTTATCCAAGATGAAAAAGAGAAATCGTCTCTAATAAAAATATATAAAGGTTTACAAATAATAAATCTTCCCTTGAAACTATCAAGTCTTCAAACCCGCAAGTTAATATTTCCCATGAAGCTAACATTTAATGGGCCTTGAACCTCGTAGTAATAAAATATAACATTGGAAACATCTGACCGAAAACAATACAAATAATCTAAAGTTAACATTTCCCGTGAACTAATAAACTAACCTAAATGAGATAAATACATCGGACTGTAAACATTATAAATACCCTAACACTTAACAATAATACAGATACATTAATTAGTTACGACCATGATTCGAACCCTGACCTGAATCCAAAGCCTAAAGGTTAAAGTAAAGTTTCCCTTTAAAATCCACCGGGATTTGACCCAAAACCTAAGTGTTACTATATTTAAAGTCAAAGTTTAAATAATCTTGTTAAGAAACGAACTTGCCAAATTTCTCCAAGAGTTAAACCCTGACCTCAATTTTACCATATTTATGGTTCGAGAACAATCTCCCTAGTTCACACTTAATCTGGTAAACTTCTCCAAGCTTCGCACCATGACCTGTGATATGCACAGTTCATGGTCGAAGATTACTTTCCCTAATTTACATTAAACAAGCTAAAATTCCTCCAGGATTCGAACCTCAACCTAACATACGCAATGTCCATGGTCGGCGATTAATTCCTGTCAATAACTATAGCTTACATTTTATAAGACGGTCCTAGGGGCCTACTATCTGCCCAAGTTATGCTTATTCCTAATCGGCATCAAAGAGTAATGTTTACTATCAGACACAAGCTTATATTCGATTCTGCCCAGCGGGGAAAATTAGGAAGGAAAGAGTTACATCATAATGCCGTCATAGACGTCCAATCACAAGGCGTTACACATTTACAGCACAGTCGACACTCGCATAGCAACGGGCGGTGGGGGGGTAGCAACGGACGTCTGGCCCACTGATACGGTTATTTTGAACTGCACTCTCACGCATGCGCGCGTTGGACGAGTGTCTTAGTTCAGAGAAGGGGTGAGGATGGCTGACTTTCACTTCACAGTTTTCTTGCAGCACGTACACCAAAGTCTTTCTGTTGCGTAATAGTTGATCTTGAACGAGACTTCGACTTTTCTGTTAAAAGGGTAAGTTGAAAACAGTTGATGGTGACGGGTCAGTCTGTAGCTACGGTAAATGCTCAGTTAGTATAATATTGTGTAGTTAAAACCCGATGTTAATTTAAGCTTTAATCAATTAATTACAAACATTAATAAAAGAGTAATCTTCTTTTCAGTTGAAAGTGTTCCAGTTGGGACAGCAAGATCCAGCAGATGCAGTCTCTCAGATTCAAAGGCATCGACTTCAACAGCTACCCCATCTGCTCAAAGGTCTTGAGAAACTATCAAGCTAAATTAAGATGTTCTTGGCCCATCTGTTTTGAAGAAAAGAGCTAACATTTGAAGATAAAGAGATTCTTCAAGGAACACAAAAGATAGACAGTAGTACAGGTAAGACGCAATCGAAGGTTGTTTATCAGAATTTGAAGAATTGGGTCTTATGATCAAAGTACAAGCTATATGCTGTGACACAATATCATCGAACACGGAACGTTTGCATGGAGCATGTGTACTTCTAGAACAAAGACTTGTCAGATATTTATTATATTTTATGTGTAGACACCATACTTATTAAATTATTTTAAGTGTGTTTGAGATAAAGATGATGACCTCTGGTCCTAATGTGCTCCTTTTTAAATGTTTTCAACAAAACTGGAGCTCCACCATTAACCTGGACTGAAAGACCCACATGTAAAGGAGAAGTTACAGGATTTTGCCGAGGATATTGTTTTGTTCGCTATGGAGACTCTGGGTAATGAGCTCAGTAGGGAATATTAGAGAGAGCTTTTAGAGTTATGTATCATTTTTTTAGGTGAGGTACCTCCTCAAGCAATTACTTTTTAAGCCCCATGAACAATGCATTATGCTATATGGATGTCTTAAGACATATATAGTTTGAAAATGTTCTTATTTCATTATGGATTTCAACTTAGTAGGAAAAATATGACTGGCCTATGAGATGTGTGCATGTTTATTTTCTCAGTGTCCATTAAAGTATGTTTTTTCTCCCTCCAGAAGCTCCAAACCAAGGTCTAACTTTCTTGCAGGTCCTTGCATCATATGCACAAATTTTGTGGGGATCTTTGGTACCTTACACCTGAGAACGCTGCACTAGCATTTTTTGACAAGAAAATATTAATTGATATTAAGGAAAAAACAAATTACGCCCTCAAAAGCCAAGCTAAAATGACTTGTCATGATGAAAAGAATTGCTCTGTTGCCTCAAGATGCTCTTAGCTGCAGCTCAAGAGATAATTCTGATTTTATTTGTGAAGAATCCCTTCAGCTCTTTCATGGGAGTTGAATTGGCACCGATTTTCTTCCCTGTGATCATCTGTTATGGGAAAATGATGATACTTATCTGAAAGGACTTGAAACAGTAACACTTTTCAGAAAGGTATATTAAATTGATGACAAACCACAATCAGGTGCTCACAAAACCGAGGAATAAAAACAGTTTATCCTACAAATTTTTCGAGACTATCATAAGCAATTTCCTGAATGCAAGATACAAACTTTGTCAAAACCATTGGAGCATTAGATAAAGTAAGATACTATCATTTGTAATGTTCTATTAACGCCTAAACACCAAACTTTTTTCAAGTATGAATTTTTTCTTAACAACTATAGTGGGTATGGAATTTTTTGTACATTATATGAATGGTTCTGAGTTACTATTTATTTTGAGTTTCACGTGTTTCTTTATAGCTTGCTTCAGATAAATGTAGTGATAGAGTTAAATAATATCCTAAAAAGTGTTTCAGATACAAATGCATATATATAGGCTATGCAATAGGGAATTAATGCTTCAGATATTAACTGCATTTTCATAGTACATTTTCCTTCCTCTTTTATTAAAAATGAAAGCTTGGGTGCTTTACGGGATTGGTTAAAGTTAAATAATTTGTCCCAAAGTTAATATAGGCCTATGTTATTTTTAAGTATTTGACAACGGAACAAAATCAGAAGTGCCATCATAAGAATTTGAAAAAAAATCATCTAAGCTAAGGACCAGACTTATATATAAATATGTATATTTAAATAACCTTACAATAAAAAATATTTATATTGTAATAAGTTTAGCCTACTCTGAAACTGTGAAGGATGACTCACCCCCAAGGATTTCTTTTCCATTATTTTGATGGCCACCTTTTCTCCAGTCAAGACGTGGGTGGCGACCTTGACTTTGGCAAAACCGCCACATCCTATAGTTTTCTCTATTTCATAGAAACCCTTTAACACATTCGTGCGAACCATTGTAAGACCTGTTGGGAAGAATAGTTTTATTGGAACATGGGTCAAGATGTTGCTCAGGAACTTAATGCTGAACCTTAGGAAGCATTCCAAGTATTACATAAGCACCTCGAAGGGGGAGGGGAGGGCTCAAGCTTTGCTTATTTTTAGTGACAGGGGCGGGCAGGAGAGGGGTATGGGGGTCAGAAAAATGATTACATAAGACAAAGACAGGCAAAAATTGGGGGAGGGAGCATCATGAGCCGCTTGGACTTCAGCCAGCTATGAAGATACTGATTAGCTAAACAAGGAATAAGTGGAGAAGCCTATAGATGTAAGCCAAAGTTTGAGTGACCTAGCCCCCCTAATGAAAACATAACAATTGAAAGTGTTGAGATGTGGATTCAAAGACCTTGGTCACCAAATTAAATGCAATTTGGTTTTTTTAATAAATATAATATTCAAGTATTAACTAATAATACTTTTTTATAAATTCAACTAAAAGTAAATTAGAATTTTAGAAAAGTTGACAAATCTTACGCAAGCAAGATGGGTGGGGGACCAGGCATTTGCTTATTTTTGCTTACAAGTGGGAGGAGGGGTTAAAAATGGCAAAAAATGTGCTCATATAATACTTCAACACCCGCTTACCCAATGTGTTGGGCCAGACAAGAATTGAACATTATTATTGCTGCTATCTAGGCTATTAATTTTTTCAATTTAAAGTTTCTCTCAACTGCAAACCCATTATTTTATTGTGTTCTAAATATATTTTTCATCATAGAACTGTTCATGAAAAGCATTGTAACAACAATAAGAAAAACTCTAAAAACAATTCACAAGCTAAAAAAAAGAAGAGAATCACAAATATTAGATACAAATGAAATTAAATAAAGTTTTCCTTGGAAACTGAAAAGATTAGGAAGAAAAGCTACCAGTAGCCAACATTTAGTGAGGACAAAAATCAAGACGTATTTAGATTTAAAAAAATTCAGGGTGACTATAAAAATTTTATCATAAAATTTCCTGACTTTTCCAGGTTTTACAGACAACATTTTAAAAAATCCTGGCTTAACCTTTACATTTTTTCTTGGTGAATGGAATATTTTTGGTTTATTGATTTTATCACATATTATCAAAAACAATCCTAATGGCTACTAAACATCACACTCTTAAGTTACTTTTCCTGTGTTTAATGTTTAGGTACGTACTGTATTATTCTTGCCCCTGTATAAATGTGGTATAAAACAAAACCTGAACAACCATTTAATGTTAGCAAAATGCTAGCCTATAGTATCTAGATTCTAGACAGCGGTTTACACTACAAAACAAAATCTCACAGGCTTTGTTTTAAAATGTATGTGCAAAATTAACTAAGCATTAAAATTCCCAAGTTTTCCCTGTATTTAGCCACCATGAAATTGTCTAGTCCCCAACATCGTTGGTGGTATTTATGTTTTTGTTAAAATTGTTAAATCTAATCCTTGGCTCAACTGAACGGTCTTTTTTTATTAGGACTTTTAAAATATGAACTATTAAAATTTTATTTTTTAGAATAGGGATGAAGAGCTATAGAAGTAATTGCATCAGTAGTGCCTATAGGACAAAGATCGGAAAATCTTGTCTAAGATAGCCCCTTATAGACCAAAGTGTTGGCTAATGTGTCATTGTTAATTTTTTAGACTAACTTAGACAAATCATATTGAGTTTTATGATAAACTTTGGAGCAAAAAGAGCTACTACCTAAGGAAGCACCGTGCACCGATGGCAAATTTTTTAAATTTCTTTTATGTCATAAATTTAATATTTGTAACCAGAGATCTATATTCCGTTCACGATAGGTTTTTACCTGGATGACAGTTCGAAAATCATATGTTTAGGTTTTGGGTTGCCAACACTTGTAAAAGATCACAGTTTTGTTATAAATGTAAATATCTTTAATTAACTGTCATATATTACATTTAAAATAACATAAACTTAAAGTTTTCTCATAGTATTTAATTTTTTTAAATAATTTCTTTTTATCCAACTCGAAACAATATTTTAAACATAATTAAAAGTACTTATTTTTCGTTTTGGAACTTAATTGATTATGTTTAATATAGTGCACACATCAATACCTTTTAATACAGGCATCGTATTTACTTGGAAAATAAAAAATTCTTGTCTTTTATTTTTACATACAATAAATGATTTTATGATTATTTTATCGTATTTTGGAATATTTAACTGAATAAAATATTTTCATCAACTGCGTGTCTGCATCATTGTAAAATACTTTTTTACCGTTATGTTCAATCATATGGTTTAGATTCGTCAGTCGCCATTTTGAAGCTATGTTCGTTAGAAGTTTTTGTGAAAGTGGTGTGAATATTTTTTTAAGTGGAATAAAACTATAAATAAACTTTGTGTCCGACCTCAAATAAATATATAAATAATATTGGCCTAAATTACTGTGGTTAACTATCACATTAATATATTACCATCTGTTTTCATTACAGTCATCCAAAGTGATAGATGTCAGCTGTTGGCGTAGTGATATATTAGGGATTACTTCTAGTAACATTTCAAGCTGTCATCCAGGTAAACTTAGCTCGTGAATGACTTTAAGTAACACAACAAAAGCCAATTTACAATGATAAACAAATTAATATTGTAAAATGATTATATTTGTTTACATTAAAAAAAATAACACTCACCAAATTAACCTAAATCTGACACCTTTCCTCACTCAGTGGCATATCTGTTTACTCAGCTAAGGGTTTGATTCCCAGCATGGCCAAAAAATTTATCATTGTTGAAATGTGGGTTTACCCTGTCATTGATAATGAATTAACAGTCGAGGGCTGGATGTTATGCCTGTCCTAGTCTTAAGTTAGATTATAAAGCATATGAAGCTGTGGCAGGCCTAGCAAGCCGGTAGTGGAAAATATATGGCTTGAATAAAAACTGGACTAGGCTATAAACAGCAATGGATGTAGAGTAGTAATTCATATAAGAATATAAATATTCTAAAGTAGCGTATGGCATAGTTTGGCACCAAAAATATTTTAAAACACAATAGTTAACATTATTCTTATAAACTACCCCAAGCAAACAAAACCTAGCCTTTCAAGCATCAACAACATATTTTTATATTAAATTCCAGGATCTGTAAATATGTTGTACTAAAATACTGTATTCACAAACAGTATTCTGATACAGTCCTATAGAGTACTATTCTACTAAGTTTATTTATTGATCCTTCATTCCTTCTCATAAAAAATAATCTAAAAACAATAGGGCTAGTTAACCAACATTTGTTCAGTATTTATTCACACATGAAATATTGGGTTAAGATTAGTTGAGATATAACTATGCAAAGTTAAAATTAAATTATAAAAATTATAAATATTGTACACCAAAATATCTCAAACACAATTAAGATTAATCAATACGTAGTCATCTAGCCTAAAAGAAGTAGGCTTGTTAAGTAAAACATCAAGAGTTTTCCAATATAAATTGGTTTTTAAACACATTAACAGGTTTAGGTGAATGGACATCTACAGTAAGAACTCATTGAATCATTCAGAGCAATATTACAACGTTATAAAATGATTGAGTTTTCTTAATTTTTCTAAAGATGTAGAATGATTTTAAAATATTAGTTTTGTTCCCAATGGAAATTTGCTTTTGTTGTGTATTCATGCTAAAAAATTGATAATCATTATGACATCTAGAAATAGATTAAAGAATCTAGCCCTCAGCGCGTAACATTCCCCTAATTAATTCACAATTGGCAGGAATCAAATTAAATCCACTCGTTCACGAAATATTTTTATAATAGGCAATATTATTTATTTCATAATATGTAAGGTTACATTTAAAGTGAACAATATATTTTCTACCTGTAAGTAAGTAAACTCAATACCCTAAGATCTGAAAGTAATTAAGTTTGTGCACTGAATATAATAGGTTCTGATAGTCTAGAATACAAATATTTTAAATTGAAAACCACAATTACCTTTTACATAGAGCAAATATTATATGAATTGACAAATAAATTTTTCGAATTATAACCGCCATCAATCAGTGATATAGATTTTTTTAAAAGATGGCTAACGAAATGATTTACATTACTTCAGCGAAACTATAATAATGTTATAGGTTCAATTTAAATAGTTGACAAGCGCTAGCATCATATAATATTAAAGAAATATAGAAAGCTATACCTTTTATTCTTATCGAAAAATAATTAAAGTACATTTATGTTGAGACTAGTGGTCAAGAATATTTATATTCAAAGATAAATAATCTATTATAAATAGATGCTAGTGTTTCATTAACAAATCTTGTGTTTGATAAAATTTATCAATAAATAGGTAATTGGATATGATTATATTTTATCATCTTAAATATTAAAGAAATAATATGGTGATTAAGAAAATAAAAAGTCTAATGCATTTCACCCTCTGCCCCCACCAACATTCCGTCACAAAGATAAATATTTTAAAATTACATATCTCTAAAAGCTATTTGGAGTAGTCCACCTTCCCAAAATGTAAACTTTGTTTATTTACAAGCTACCGGTATTGAGATTATTTTAAACATATTTAAAAAAATTGATGCCTCTGGAAGCTATTTGGGGTTGTTGTCTGGATTTTATTTGTAAATGATTACGATTATAAAAGCTATTTGTATTGAATCTCTTCAGGCCGTGGCGCCACAAAACGTTACCCTTTCACACGAGCAGCCACACGCAAGACACTCGGTTAATTCAGTGATATGATGGATGTCGAAGAATCTGCGGTGGTGTTGTAGTTGCTGAAGAGAAAGAAGAAAAGGCACAGAAGGATATGAGTGCACCCGATTAATAGTTCAGGGTTAACTTATGGTGCTTTTTACACGTTGTATGAAAATCTTACGCAAGATCGATCAATGCTTTTCAATTATTTCAGGATGTCATAAAAATATTTTGTTAAATAATTGTCCAACATCCTTGAATAGCATCTACGCAAGAATAATACGAATATGTGTCAGTGTATTCCCTCAAGAAAGAGATTAGCTGTGACTTTGGGGTAAATGTGCTTTATTATTTGTTTAAATTACCCAGCTTCAACACAAGAAAGTTTAAATACAGTTTTATAGTAAAATATACTAATAACATAGAATTCAATAGTTTTTTTTATAAAATTTACTATTAAAAAGTTAAATACATAATTTAAATGAGCATAATAATAACGAGTAGACAAGACAAATATACACAAACAAAATTATTAAAATCTACAAATTTATCTTTGTAATATCTCTGATCAAAAGTTTGACTTATCTATCAATTGTCATATTGACTGTAGCGTTCAATAATACTAGAATGATTTGATTGAGAATTCACGTTGAAATCATTTAGAGAAATAGTGAGACAAGAAAGGGTTTGTACCTTTTGAGGATTCTGTATCGTATGCTTGTCGCTTTGAGTAAGAGGAGGATTTGGCAAAACATGGATTTGCATAACAGTATGAACGGCAGATGGGTAAGGTTAATCTAAATAGCATGCTTGGCTTCCTGATCCTGAAGTGCTGATTTAAGGCAATGATCAAACTGATGAATTTTAATATAATATAGCTGTTGGCTGCTGATTCTGTAGTCTCTGGCCTCTTTTTATGGCTTGAATTATTTCAAATTTAACATCTAACTTTATGTTATAAGGAACTTTCATCAGGTCTGGGATGAGAGACAGCAAAAATAACCTAGCTTCGCCATGTTCCAAGCTCTCAATCAACTGCGTGTGTTTCCTGTCTCTCTTACACAAATTCTGCAATGCACTACTGCCAGCGAATACACACAGAAATCCTGTGGTGCTCCACTTGCGGGATACGGAATCTGTATCGCGTCCCGTGTGAAAGGTTCCGTTTACTCCAATGTAGTTGCTGTATCGTGAAACGCGTAGTGTCACGCAGTGTCTTGAAATTGACTCGTGTGAAAGGGCACTTATTTGGCGGTAATGTCCTAATGCTGGAAGTGGTGGTGAGGGGCCATCATTTGGATTTTAAATTTAATTTTTAATAAAGATTATAAAATGTTTAACAATTAAACATACTTTGGAAATAGTTAACTCAATAATACCTAAGTTGTTTTATTATCTTCTTATATATCCATTATCTATTTTCGCGTAGAAAACCAATATATTCGATTCTTGCGATATATCGATTTCTGAGGATACATTCTATTTAAAACACGAACATATTTTCGACTACAATATGTTCATTCCCATGTTATAAGGCAGGACTACGTTTGAATATTTCTACAATTACTTCAATAACATGTTAAAAAAAACTCTAAGTTAAATTCAATTTAAAAACAAATAATGGATTAGCAAGTCGTTATTTGATCCTTAAAACTCGAGGGCGCTTATTAGGTGATCAGATTACTTGAATCGATTTCAAACAAACAATCGATATACGATACGTGGACCGGTAGGAAGATATAAATAAACAATTTTAACGCTGTCTGACTGTTGACAGTATTTATTTTTCATGAAACCCAACAAAATGTCTAACTTAAGGATCGAATGCAATAAATTTTGGTTCTTTGCAGTAGTTGTAGATAATTAAAACCAGTAAGAAATAACTATCTTTATTTTAATCATCACTTGGGAGAGTAAACATAATATACGTCATGGCGGCTGACTTTGTATCATGCGAAATGTGTCCTTTATTTATGTTTAAAAAAAAGGCCGTAATTTGTCTTATTTATTTCGAGTTTATTTGCAATTCTAGTTTTAATTTACAGTTTTTGAAGAGTTTTAATATGGTCATTAAAATATTTACAAGATTGTTCGTGAGGTGAAAGTTTTAGAAATGAGCAACTGAGCATGTGCCAAAACCGGTCGAGTCCAAGTTTCCCGTACAGGAAGGAGGGTAGGGTACTAGGCACGTTGGATTTTCCACACCTAACGTTTATTTTTATTTTTTAAAGAATATTAATGTTTATCTCTTTTCTGACAAAATAAATATTACAGATTAAGTTGTGCTTTTCAAGTAGGCCTAACTAAGTAATTTTTGAATTCAAGATATAATGCTTTGTTTACGAGGTGAAAGATTCGATCATCGAATCCAGTAAAACACCGAGTCCTCGAATCTCGAATACTTGTCAAGATTCGGTGGATTCAAAGATTCGAGTGGCCCATCTCTAAATAAAAGTAAATAATTAAAAACACACTGCTATATAGAATGTAATTTTTATGTGTAGTAGTAGTAAATATTTAATAGTTTAGAAAGTACGGTATTTAATTGATCATATAAAAATATTTACACTTTCATCTATAGCAAGTTATTAAGTCGGATATACAAAAAATCATACAATTTCAGTTAATATGTATGGAAATATGGATATTTATAGGTAGCGCCAAATGGAATAATTTGATGATTTCATTGCTTACGTCAGTCATTAAATTACTTCAACCAGTTGGTAATATGTCGTGTGGCCCATGTGTTTCGGACGGTCCTTTAATTTATCTTATAATGATTTAGTTATTTGTATTTGCCTGGTAGTGGTTTTTTCGTGTATAGTTAGTTACTTTTTTTATGTTTACCACTCAAATATCTGTTTTAATGGGCCACTCTAAAATACAGTAACGATGTTATAATCAATGATTTAGATATTTTATTTACTACATTTATTTAATAGTAATAATACTTAGCACCGCATCTTACTACCCGTTCGGGCTATACGCTTATTTAATATCAGTAATTATAATACTAAATATGTATGCTAACTGTATGTAGTTGTAATGTTCTTCTCAAACTGTTTATTTTTTTATAATATCATAGGATACAAGTCATTGTTGAACAATCAGAATTTAGGCTTTTTGCTAATTTATTTACGTACGCGTTCTTCGATTTTAATTACATGAGTTTTTAAACATACATAAAAAATATCAAGCTGTGCTGTTGCACTCAGTGTAAATAATCAACGAAACTGCAAAGGTAATAATATATCTTTTTACTACTTTCCCAAGGATCCAGAAATTTTCCGTACATCAGAGCTCAAATGTAAAAGGAAATACACAATTAATACTCATTTTGCTTGTATATGTTTAATTCATTTTTACGGTCGTGACCTTGATATTTGTGGTGATAAATGGAAAGTTAACTAAAATGTGGATAACTTCAAAACACATCGAATGTTGCCTGTGTTAATACAATAGTTCCAACTTGTAAGCCATTTTGAACATATTTTAATAGGTTAAGTGTAATTTATTAGGTTTTTTCATTATTTATTGATTTTAAATATGTATTAATATGTTTAATGTTCCCAAACGTGATATTATGATTTATAACAATAATTATTTAGAAAGGACTATTTTAAGTTATTCACTAACAATAATTAATACAAAATTAACTTCCAATCACTCATTTTATTAGACTGAATTATTATTTCACGCTTTCATTAAAACTGAAAAGGAGTTCTACTTTTCTTCATTGTTAATTATCATTATTAAAAAATTAAAACAAAATTAACCGTGTGAATAAGTACAAGCATTAATGAATTAATTTTCATCCAAACATTAAGATTTATTTAGATATTTACTAACATTGATTTGTTATAACATTTCTCAACCCACGCTATGACCCCCTTTCTGGCCAACTAGTTCAATTATTGTCATGAATTGTCAGCGCTCTCCTGTAACCTTTCTAGGACGTTACTTCACATATGCTAAGCCAGCAATTTTAGTGCGTGCGTCCACTCGAGTTTTGTAAATCAAAATATATATTCAATCATGGCTCAGGGGTTGTGACAGTTGATTTTTTTTTTCAAAAATTTTCTATTTACAATCCCCGTTAAGGGATTTTAATGAATCAAAGTAATATTTTCAAACCTATTGTGCCGGTTATAAATATTTTACTCAGCCCCAATATGATCCAAACAACTTGATTAATAGCCCAGGATTATTAGCAAATAATCTGGACAAAATTCTGAGAATTCTGACAAATTCAGGATTGGCTCAGAATTGCATGACTTACAACATATCAAAAGTCCCTTAACGTCCTAGGCTTGGCTTTTTTTTTAGAAGACCCCATAGTTCAAAAATTTCCCTAAATACCTAAAGATTATTTTAAGGCGGGAAAAAATTAGAAGAACACTGAAAATTTCAAGATTAACTCAGAATTATATGCTTTACAACATGTCAAAATCCTCCTAAGCCCCACCCTCTTTTAGCTCTTAATAAATCCATGACCTCCATCCTCTTTATCCGAAGAAATTATAGCCTGGATATGCTAGAGATATCTTGCGCTCTGGAGAATATTTGTGGGACGAGAAATATCACCTCCGAACAATATGTGGAGCTTCGTTCAGGCAGGCAATCTAGGGATGATCGTTTCATACAAACATTTCCCTCTTGGTTTGATGTTTATCATTCATTTGCCTATCGTTCATCAAATGAGTTAATAAGCTTGTCGACTGGTCTTGTAGGAGAAGAATCTATTAACTGTGACAAAGCTCTGGAAATAGGTTCAGAATGCAAGAAAAACATGAGCGGTGGCACTTTCGGAGCTACAAAGCTTAAGCGTAAGGACATAGTTAAACCTTTATCTGCCATGAATAATACTATACAAGTACATACACAAAGCGTGCAAATAAGTCAACAACAGCTATTTAATCGTATAGTGTGTGTATTCTCATCTGGATCTAAGTTAATGCAGTTCTTTTCATATAAACTAGCACCTAGACCTATGTTTTTGTATGACAAACTATCAACGAGGAATACGAGGAAATCAGCCCTTGTCGAAGTCTTGGAATCAGTTTCTCCTTGCAAAGAAAATGCACCAAAAGCCACAGTGTTTGTTGTAGATGACGGATACGTTCTTCATATCATTATTTGGCCGAGACCAGCGACCATATCACCAGTTTATGGTTATATCATGTAGAGTTAACTTGTAATCCTCAATTTAAACCCTGTGTTATAGTGTAGACCTGTTTATGCGTATTGCATGTAGGGTTACTTGTAACCAATTAGTAAATCCCGTGTTCGGGTAGTGTTTCAAAAGTACAATTTAGGCACCGAAACTTATGATTATCTTGATGCATGCATTTATCTTATTAGTGATCATACTTGTAGTACTGTGTCTCTTTTCACGCATTGTAGGTCATTTACTGAAAACAGACGTTTACTTGTAAACTTCAGTCTAGTACTTACAAGAGTACTTATAAGAGCCGCTTGGTGCTCTGTTGCATTTCGTAACATAATTGTGTTACCTTGAGCAAACTAAACTTAGGGAAATACATGGAAGTTACGAGTGTAAGTTAAGGTCAATTATTGATAATAGCCCATACAGCTCTTCCTTAATACGTTTATGATAGTATACATTTTGTATTTATGATAGTATATAATTTTATTTAGTAGTGGGGCATATGGTTCACCTGTACCCGAGCACCACTCAAAAAGTACTTATGTTATGTTGGAGTGGCTGGTACCCTTAAGATAATGTTTTCTCGTATACTAATTAAATTTAGATGGTGTATAATGTATTTCTCTAGTTAGTGTCTCTAACCATGCTGCACTTGTTACTATTGGGATCTCCGAAATAGGATTTGGCAATCCGTTTAACGTGTTGTAGGTTTCGATTGTTGCATAAATGATATTGATAAACATTAAACAAACTGCTATCCTGGTTATGTTTGACACCGAGTGCTAAGGTCAGTATGATGATACTTTTGTATACACGGCAAAAAAAAACAATGGATCGTTCTATATCTCACTAATTTTCTGTGTACTTAAGGCTCCTGTGCATACGTGATGTTTCATAATAATTACAGGATGAAATCAAAATCACTTATATTAAGCATTAATTATTTGTAATGATTTCACTAATTGACCATTAAAATGTATTTACACTTAAACTTCTTAAATAGCAGTATAGGCTCTAATGGGCACTTACCATCCCTTTTTAGCCCATAGGTTTCTTCGTTTGGTTAATTAATCAAAATTATTTTCCACTTATAACTTGTATTATAACCAATAAATAGGGCTCATTGGCCTTCTCATTTCAATGACAAAAGGACTGGACATGTCGGAAGTCGTGAGATAGAACACCAAACAACCACAACAACTAACACCACCACAACAACAGTAACTACATCCGCAACATCATCAAAACAACAACAGCAACAACAACAACCAATATAATAAGGTATGTGTGAGCTAGGTAATTGTTAAATAAACTGTACACACATTTCATAGAGAAGAAAACGCTTTGTTTTAACTGATTTGTGAAAAACCCCTTTTGATCCAAGATCAAACTACTTGTCATATTGTTTCAATAGATGAACTTGTTAGTTATTATTTCAATACACATCTTGTTATATAGGTCTATGCCTCTTATAATGTTTGTCTATGTTTTTTTTTAATTGTATGTTCTTTGTCTTCTTTGTTTTGTTAATTGTCGGCCACAACACTTTCAATTCATCATTCAAGACTCTTGCAACATGATAAGTATATTCCATTTACCTCAGGAATTGACATCTTAAAGGCCTTTTTACCTACCATAAATCTACTATATAGTAGGATATTGGTAGGAAAAAAGACCTTTCAGAGAGTAATTCCTACCGTGAATGGAATTAATACTCTATTCACGGTAGGAATTACTCTCTGAAATGTCTTTTTTTCTACCAATATCCCACTATATAATTGATTTCCGGTAGGGAAAAAGGCCTTTCAGAAAACAATTCCTACGTTGAAAGGACTTTATGTTACAGCACTTCTCAATAAATCAAATATGGTTTGGAAATATCCTTAGGATCTATTTTACCTACTACAAGGTTCACAACAAAATTACCGTAAACGTCCGTCATTTCATCCACAACGACCCATATGATGGAATCTCTTATGTAATTTATTATTCTTTCCATTGTTTCTTCATAATGTATATGCATATAATTCTTTCTGAGTATTGATTGATCAGGAATGTGTCGCTTTCATTACTGTCACAAGAAGGATGCAAATTCAGGAACTTGGAATTTAAAACATGGGATGTTCACAGAGACCATTGCACTACACAAGTCCTTACATAATTAGTTTCTTTAACTGGAAGGAAGGCACCTTCGTATTTGTTTAAAAAAAAAAAAGGATTCTTCGAATAACATAGTTTTTTTAGTATGAAGTGTGCATGTTGCTCCAATTGTGATTTCACGGAATGTCCCATTTTTTTGTCGCAAGCTTGACACATTACGAATTTACCGTCGGTTTTGAAGGAGTTGTTAATCCCAGCCCATTACTTTAATTTACTATTCTTGAAGAATCGGCTGGTGTTATGGTTAAAAAAAATAAAAATATCTGATGGTAGCTTACCGTTAGACTTTCACTTTAAACCGGTCATGTGAATCTAAAATAATTTAGAGATATTACAAGATAAGAATGTAAGTCGTTGGACTAGTGTGTTGGATGGGAGTGAGGTTCCGGACCGAAATTCCTTATCTGTTTGCAAAATTATTTTAAAAAATGCATCAAAAGGTTCATTGTAAAGAGAGAAGGCATGCACTTAGTGGAAAAACACTTGACTACCCGAGTTTGATTTTATCCTTTTCAATAGTTCATTGAAAAACTCCTTTCATCAAATTTATACAAACAAAACCAAATCAAACACAGTTTAAGTTTTCAACAAATTTTCAATTAGTATTAATATATATTAAAACATCACAAATTAGGTAGATTTATGTAAAATCACTAGAATAATATAAACACGTAAAAAAAGTAAAAATATATAAAATCATAATCAAATAAAATTTTATTTTTATTTTATACATTATATTTACCCTAATATGGGGATTCATTGAGATATCTATTTTCTAAGCATCTAAATGGTAAGGAATAGAATATGTATTTACATAAAAATCCCAGCTATAGTACTGACTTCCAGAGTCTTGTAGCTTTACTCTTTTCCTACAATACAATTGTTAAAAATGTATTTGATTGTAATGGCTACTATATATTTCTATATAATTGTGTTATGTTCCTTTAATCTAGTACAATAAGAGACAAACACGTTAGTTAATTGATCAACTAGAGCGTGCCTCCCCAAAATTTGTTCAACATCAATGCTTTCTACACTAGCCCCTTGACTTCTTTGGTGCTGACTGACAGATCGCAGCTGACTTCTGACAGTCAACATTTAGGTATATACCTAAATTTTGACCATCAGAAGTGACAGCTGCTAAACACATGTTTTTACAGATCATTTGGTCCGGTGTAGGTATACATAATTTGGTCTGGTAACGTTTCAAAGCTGTCAGTCAGCACCAAAGAAGCTGTAGTAAAAGTTATGTTAAAATGTGTATCTTTTTATTGGTGACCTGGTGTCAGACTTCTGTGCTGGCGGCCGGGGTTCAATCCTCGGTCCCGGCAAAGATTTATCTGATTACCAAACCCTTCCTTCACCTCTGACAAGACATCTTGTGAATGTGAGGAATGCCAGATCTCCACCGTGGTTCGGATTCCACGTTAAACTGTAGGTCCTTCATTTCATCTCACAATCACCCTACCATTTCACATTAGCGTAAGTGCGTATTACCTAAACGGGTAGTAAGACGCGGTGCTAATAATAATAATAATAATAATAATAATGTATCTTTTACACAATGGGGGTAGAGTTAACTCAAGTCCAAAGCTACACTGAAAACTTTTACATTGGTCAGAGAATAGTATAATGTACAAAAAAACACTTCTCTTGTTGGTAGTTCAGGGGGTGGAGGGTAACTACCCCCTAAAAAAATCTCTTTCCTACCAAATACCGTCCCGCAGTAAAAAATTAAATCCTACATACGTGTTTGGCTCACATCGTTTTGAGAGTAGCTACTGAATATACTATGCACTTTTATCAAATGAGGAATTGCTTACATAGCCTACACCTTTATTTTTATGCATTTATTTACACTCTAGAATCATTGGTTCCCAAACTTGTTGAATGGCGTACCACCCAAACAATTTCCGTATTTTGGAGTACCACCAAGATAGTGGTTTGGGAACCACTGCTTAAGATAACTGAGCCGAATACTTAGCGCATCCTCTTACTAAGATAATTGTTAAATCCCGTTGGGAGAGTAATACTTATCATATTTTAATTCATTTATAGCCTCGACGTCTGTCCTAGGATTACGCTAGTTTGTGAGTCGTGTGCTTATATAGTCACTTTACAATGTAGGTATTCAGAAAGGGCACGATACATAATTATTAAACTATAATTTTAAAAAGTTTCTAACTCATTTGCTAATATAACCAATTTTCAGCATGTTTTTAAACTGCATGAATAACTTTCCAATTGATTTTAAAAATCTAGATAATTATATTATTCAATTAGTAACAAATTTGTTTTTCAAACAACATAGCAATAAGCAATAGGCATATGATAGTATGTTTTCATTAATCCCAGATTAAAACTATTTCAAGTTACTAGAAAAATATAGCAGTTTTCTAAGAAGCAGGGACCAAAGCTTAGTCAATGTAGCCGTTTATTCAAACACTTTGCGAACCCAAAACTTCAGGTAGAGGTGGCCGACAGGTCTATGCTTTGTTTGTCATTTAGTTTACAGAAAACCAATCGATCAAAAGAGTGACACATGCCAGAGTGAGGAAAGTAATAGAATGGTGGGGGTATTTCCTCTCCTCAAGCAGGTACTCAGTTCGTGGAGGAAGATAAGACTCAAAATTGAATTTGGTCTTCTATTCTGCCGCATCCTAAATACTACGTCGGATAGAATATAAATGATATTATGGTGACCTTGACAGGATGTATAGATGGAGATAAAGAGTTGCTGTTGTTTAAGAAGAAAAGAGCCACCATTTGAGCTTCTTTCACGAAGATTGTGAAGACTACAATAGATATGTTTTCAGTTAATGGTGAGAAGGACCTATTGAAACAAATCAATCAGGGAAAATCAACTGAACTTGCAAACCTAGATGAGCAGATATTGAATAGCCTGCTTGAATGTGATGCATCGGAAAAGGAATCAAGTGCCGAAATAGCTAGTGTGGATGAATACGAAGCTAATTGGGCAACATAGTGTATTCATATTGGCAAATATAAGGTGATGCATGATACCGATGTAGAGTCCGCAGCCAGTATTCAAACCGATTATTGAGGTAGACAATGTTAAAAATGTAAGTGCAAACTTCCCAAGATCAAATTTAAGAAATATGGGTGTGACATAAAAGAATGGTTGAGTTTTTTGAGCCAATTCACTAAAATTGATGAAGATGAGGATTTAGATGCATCCGACAAATTCCCGTATTTGATTCAGGCCACTTTATCTAGTTCAAGTGCTCGAGAAGTGGTCAAAATATTTCCTCAGACTCGAGAAAATTATCCTAAGGCTATACAAAGTTTGAGATCTCGTTTCGGACGCGATGATTTATTGGTCGAAGTTTATGTGCGGGAACTATTGAAGCTGACTCTTCAGAGTTTGTTGGATGGGATGCTGTTATCGACTATGTATGGCCGTTTGGAAACTCAGCTGAGAGCTTTCGAGACTTTGGAAGTCACCTCTGATAAGTATGCGGCAATGTTATACCCAATGGTTGAATCCTGCTTGACAGAAGATTTACCCCGTGCTTGGCAACGTAGTGGTGCTTCAGGTCAAGGTGAAGGGCGGTTGCAGAGCCTAATGGACTTTCGCTGGAGGAATGTCAAACAAGAAGAGCACATTTGTTTTGCGGTAAAAAGTGTTAATATTAGTGGTGGAGAGGAAGTTGTAAAAGGTAAGAGGAGGAATATCCCCGGCTATGGAGAAACAAAGGCATCTACAGCAGCCGCATTAGTAGATACAAGAAATAGGCCTAGTTAAAACACCTCGATGTGTATATTTAGTAACGCATTACATTTTTCTGTAGATTGTTTTAAAGCCAGAAAATTGACCAGAGTTGAGAAGCTTAAAATTATTGGCAGAGTAGCTGTCGTTTTGTTTGTCTGAAAGGTGGACACATTGCAAATGGATGTAAACTAAAGTGTTTAATCTGTGATGGTAAACACAGTATTTTAATTTGTCCCAAACTAGAAACTAGTGTTCTTAAGTCTGGAGATATGGACAATTTGAAGAAAGACTTGCCTGAATGTACAAGGGTTCCTGTGGAGAATACATTAGCAAATAATTCTTGCTCTGAAGTACTTCTTCAAACTCTTACTGTACGGTTGAAGAGGAAAAGGGGTAATCGAACTGTTCTAGCTCTGATAGACACGGGATCTCAGGGATCATACATTTTGAAGGAAGTGGTAGGATAAATGGAGTACACATCAATAGGGGGAAGAACGTATTCAGCATGCTTTGTTTTGAGGAAACCAGTCAGGTGAAGTTTCACACAATCGTTTTCAAATCCAGTTGGTAAACATCAAAAACCGTTATGCATGCAACTTTGAAGTTCTTGATTATGACAAGATTTAATGTTCTGTGTGCCTTCCGCCAGAAAAGATTTGTGTAAGAGAGAACTACAACTGTTGGATATAGAAATAAATTGTGAGGTTGGACCGATAGAAGTTTTGATAGGGGCTGATTTTCCGGGAAAAATACTGACAGGTGAAAGAGTCGTTTTTAAATGTTGTTTGGTAACTGTAATCACCTATTTAGGATAGACGCTACTGGGCAGGGATCCGTGTAAGAAGTCACTTTCACAAACCATTACCATAACTTCTTTGTTTGCTAAATATATGTCTATTTACACACTCTGTGATCTTGATGTTCTGGGAATCGAGGACCCAGAGAAGCGTAGGACAAAGGCTGAAAGAGAATTGGCAACATTAGAACATTTTAAACAAACTGTCAAACGGGTTGCTGATGGTCGTTACATAGTTTAACTTCCATGGGTGGATGGACACTCACCTCTCCCTTAAAATTTCACAATAGCTCAGAAGCGTCTGGAAACAACGTTCCAGAAATTGAAATTTCTTGAAGTAGAAAGAGCCCACACAGAAGTGATTGAAGAGTGGAAGAGAGGGGGAATCATAGAAGAAGTTGTTAATGCTAAGTGTAATAAGGGACATTATTATCTTCCCCACCGATTAGTGATCAAGGAACTGGGTACCACGAAGATTCGTCCCGTGTTTGATGCCTCAGCAAAGATCAATTCTTGTCCTTCGCTGAATGATTGCTTAGAGGAAGGGCCGAGCTTTAGTGAATGTATTCCGTCTCTCCTGCGTCGCTTCAAATTGGGAGCTAATGGTGTTATTGATGATATGAAGAAAGCTTACTTGCAGATTGGACTTTGTGAACGAGATCGAGACTTCGTACGGTTATTGTGGGAAACACCGAATGGGGAAAACTAAGTCCTAAGAAATACACGTGTGATTTTCGACGTTTCACCCAGTTCTGTTCTGTTAGGAGCTGTCATTGAACACCATCTAGACTCAGTCTTGAGAGATTCTGAAAAGAACTGTTTTGGGATTAGCATGTATTCCTAGAAAACAATTAAAAAATTGCACAAGGGTTTTTATGTTGACAATTGTTTCTCAAGTATAGATGAGATGAGCGAGCTACATCAGTTTATGACAGAATCAACTGCTTTGTTGCTTGAAGCAAAATTTGAGATGAGAGGATGGGAATATTCTAGCTCTGAAGTTGACAATAGTGAAGTGTCACCTGTTTTAGGTTTGCATTGGAGGCGTGGAACTGATATGTTGACCATCAATTCATCCTTTATTCTTCAAATTGGTTTTCAGAATGTGACTAAGAGAAATTATTTTTTATGTTGCTCATACATTGTATGACCCAAATGGTTTCACAGCTCCTGTAACATTGATCCCGAAACTGTTGATTTGACAGATGTGGGCCTCTAAGTTATGCTGGGACGAAGAAGTTCCTACAAAAGAAGAGAAGAGGTTTGTAAAATGGACTAAGGGACTTCAATGCCCGAAAAAAATTTGAAATTCTCAGATATACCATCCAGAAGAACGCGAAGCATAGTCTTCACACGTTCTGCGATGCCAGTGAATTATTATTATTATTATTATTATCAGCAACGCGTCTTACTACCCGTTCGGGTTATACGCACGATGCCAGTGAAGATGCATATGGTGCTATTACACCCTCCGCCGATCCTATAGATAAGGCCCCTAAAACTATAGGATAGGAAGGATGCAACAATACATTGAAAATAACAACTGGAAATAGAGCAAAGTTTAAATCAAATATTCTTTAATTGTCAAAAAGTATTAAACAAACACGGGAAAGACGGCCTTAATTCAAAACATCCTATAGCTACTATTCTGAAAGAAAACATTGACTTATTTGCGCAGGAATTCACAAAGTACGCTGGACTTAAGGTCCTTCAAACATAAAGTTATGGCTGGTTACTCATAACCGCAAGACTTAAGGTCTTTCAAAGCGTAAATTAAGAACAAGTTTTACATATGTTCCCATGACATATCGAATGAACTTAACTTGCATTTACGTTAATTCAAAGTACTACAAATTTACATTAGAGTTGGATCAACGTGATCCCAACACAAGGTTAGCTAAGTTAACATAAAAGTTTCTAAGTCGAACGCAATTTCCTCTTTGCGTTGACTATACATTTAACTAATTAATGTAGGCCCCTCTTTCATGACCTAAATAAAGCTTGTAAAACAAACATAATATAAACAAGGTGAAAAGTTCGTTTCTAAGATTCTACATTTAAAAATTATTTCCTAACTGTAACGTTCAATAGCGATAAAACAACTATCAAACTTTCTTTCTTAACATGCTACATCTCTACGGTGATTCCTACACCTATCAAACGTGCAGTAAATATAATTCGTCTCTACCAGACGTTCAAATAAATGTGATCCCTACACCTGTCCAACGTGTAGTAATAATGATACATATTTACAATTTACAATCCTCTTTATAATGAGTCTAAAACACGGAAACAAGGGGGAGGGGTTTTCACATCCAACTCAGTTACGCTCAAACAGTCCATTACGTCATTCTGAAGCAACTTCGTAGGTTTTCCAAGCCGCTGATTGGACGCGTCATTGTCGCAATGCAGTATTCCATTTCTTGACCAATGTAGAAGCTTGAAAGTTCGGCGAGGGATTTCCATATCCCTCCGCCAGACGGCAGACCAGGGTTAGTTGATTTGGCGAAGAGGTATCAAGTAAACATTGGCTAGTTTTATTGCAATGTTCGGGCTGAGTAGATCGTTGAGCACGTTCTCCAAGATGTAGTCGCCCAACTCTTGTTCATCGGTGCGTTTGACTCGCCAGCGACGTAGCCAGGGGATCTGGACGAAGGTACGTGTTGAACAGTTATTTTACTACACTGTTTATAATGGATTTTTCTGAATGCTGATTTTGAGTAATTGTTGGGGCTACATTAGGCTATAATAGTGAAGAATACTATTATAGGTTTCTTCGAGGTTATTCTGGGGGTGGGTAGTATGTATTTAGGCAAGTCAATTTGTGATATTAGGTTAAGTGGGGAGCAATTGTACAATACGAAGCATTGTATTGTTACAGTGCTGTTGTATATTTGAGATCGGAGACTGAACTTTGCATTGAAGTTCATCTTGTTCAGGCTAAGGCTAGGGTAGCGCCTATCAAAAAGACCACCATACCACACCTGGAACTCTTAGCCGCTATTATTGGGGCTAGACTGTTTTCCTCCATAGTGGAACATTTAGATTTCATTGTGTCGGACTTCTGTTTATGGAGTAATTCAAGTACAGTTTTAGCGTGGATACAAAGAGAGGAGCAGTGGGTTACTTTTGTACATAATATGGCTCAAGAGATTAAACGATTGACAGCAAAAGAAGACTGGTGCCACGTTCCAGGTCCACTTAACCCAGAAGATCTAGCAAGTCGAGGATGCTCTGCTAAGAAATTGATGCAGGTGAGATGGTAGGAGGGGCCTGAATGGCTAAAGTTTCCTCCAGATCGATGCCTATGGAAGTGGTTTCTGTTGAGGAAGATGTTGTCTACCATAATAAAAGAAAAGGCGCGGTTACGACTCTACCAAATGTGAACACCGAGGGTGAGTGGTATTACCAATTCTTTTCTCAGTACCACAAAATTTTCCGTCTTGTGGGATGGGTGCTCAGATTCATTATCAATTGCAGAAAGCAATCGAAGACAAGGAGAGATCTTAGTGCCATTGAAGGGGATGAGGTCGAAATCCTTGCCATTAGATTTATTCAGAAATAATCATTTCAAGACTCTAAATATGAACCTGTCAAGTCACTGAATTTATTTGTGGACGCCAAGATGTTCTACGTCTGAAAACACGAATATCGGAACGGGTGGATGTGTCAGATTTAAGATATCCAGCCTTATTGCCTTCTGATTGTCCAGTGGTCACCAGATTGATTCATGAGACACATGTCAAGGCAAACCATGTGGGAGTGCAGGGTCTTTTAAGCTTACTTAGAGAAAGGTTCTGGATTTTAAAGGGTAGGAGAACCGTTCGCTCTGTTGTTATGAAATGAACTGTGTGCAAACGATTTGCAGGCACACATTTATATTTGTCTGTGCCACCATTACCTGAAGACAGAATGTGTGCATGACACCGTAGTATTTGAAGTCACAGGAGTGGATCTGGTGGGTTCACTTTACCTACGAGATGGAAGAAAAGCCTGGACATACCTTTTTACGTGTGCAGTGTGTACTGTTGATTATTAATGGACCTAATTTATATCGACCTTGAAGCTCCTGATATTGGCGAGTAACGAAATCTGTCGGACAAACTTTAAATTAAGAAGTAGTTCCGGAATATGTGGCGATCTGGATGGGAATTAGTGGAACTAAAGTTTTTATAATCTTTTATAAACGATTAATTCAATATGTGCTAAGTATTTAAATCTCTTTGTGCCTTTTTTATAAATGTAACTATACCTTAATATTATTTTATATCTTGTATTTTTAAAATGTCAAGTCTTCAAGTATAATGCCTTTGGTCCTTTTTTTATCTTGCGAACTTGTCGCTGATTGGCCTCACCAAAAATCTCGATTTCCTGTTCAGGGAGACTACGCCGTGAACTCGTTCATTTTCTCTTTGGATGCAATTAACGTGAGACATAATATTTTATTCTCTTCCTTCTTTTTAACTTGATTTAAGAATCGTTTCAAAATTAACATGTAGTCTTTTTCCTTTTTGTTTATTTCTTGTTTTGGTATTATGAGGTAAAGTTTCCGTGTAGTTACTTTGTCTAATTATGACCATTTAGGTTTTTATTATTATTATTTAGTTTTTTGTATTGTAATGTAACGCAAAATTTGTCAACCACGAGACCTGTTTTTTTTATGTTATGGTTTTGTATAATCGGCATCCTATAGACCACGCGATTTAAAATGTAACCAACCAGGGGATTAGGTATAATGGTTGAAGACTATTTTCTTTGTCTTTATTAATTTTTATTTTGTTTCTCTGGTCTTCTACTTGGAGACATCTTTTATAAATCCTTTTAACAAATCGGTAATGTAGTAAATGTAAATCTGTTCTCCTTTGTCTTAAATTAATCTTATATAATGTTTTTTTTATCTCTTAATAAACACTAAAGTCCTTTTTGTAAGTGGGTTATGATTTAGAGATACACTTTTCACTAAGCTCAATAAGTGTTACTGGTTACCTTTCAAAAGAGGCGATCAGTACAAGTGTATCGTGATGCCCACCTGGAACTAGTATCTGCATTGTCTTCGGATATCTTCATACAGGCCCTAAGTAGATCCGTAGCTCGACGTGAAAGACCGTCTTTCATATACAGTGATAACGGGACTAACTCTGTATGTAGAGCTAATGTTTTTCACGATTGGACAGGGAGAAAATTAATACTTTCAGCTCAGAACAATGAACTGTTTGGAAATTCAATCCTTCTGCTGCTACACGGTGGGGTGGTTGTTGGGAGCATCTATTGGTATAATGAAATCCTTGCTTTTGAGAATACTTGGAAGAGCCCTGCTGACTTTTGAGGAACTGGCAATTATGCTATGTGACTGTGAGACTATAATTAATTCACGACCTTTGACCTATGTATCTGATGATCCTGGCAGCCTGACTCCATTGACACCGGCCTTACTGCTTCAGGACCTCAAGGAAGTAGAAGTTCCTGATTGTGACCAATTGGGGACAACTGATCTGAAGAAGAGGTCAAGGTACTTGCAAAAACGGCGTGAAGTTTTGAGGAAGAGGTTCCGCAGTGAATATCTGGTTCAGCTAGCTGAAAACTCAGAGAGCAAGAAGGAATATCCTTTAAAGCTGGGTGAAATGGTTCTCATCGGGAGTGTCAACCTCAAACGGCTGGATTAGCTCTTAGCTGTGGTAGAAGAGTGTTATGCTGGACGTGATGGAGTTCATCGACTGATTCAGTGTAGAACGGGTACTGGCACTGTCATGAGGCATATTTGACGACTGTTTAGTATCGAGGCAACAGAATCAAACTCAAGGCCTAAAGGTACGCAGTCTAGCTTTTCGAATGTACCGACAGATACGTCTTTAGAAGAGGGAGATCAAAAACCCTCAAAAGATACTTTTCTGGACAAAACGACAAGAAAGGGTAGAAAGATTACTACTCCAGCAAAATATTTAACATAATGAAATTATTACGTTTTGTGTTTAGGTGTTAAAAGAAGAATGACTCAAATAGTCTGAGCTTCGTCAAAGTGATATTGTCTGTGAAAATTCCTTAATATGTGTTGTTGTTTTGAGTTAGAAACTCAAGGTGGGAGAATGTCATATTGTTTCAATAGATGGACTTGTTAGTTATTGTTTCAAAATATAACTTGTTATATGTCTATGCCTCTTTTAATGTTTGTCTATGTTTTTTAAGTATGTTCTTTGTCCTATTTGTTATGTTAATTGGCGGCATTTTTGTGGTTCCGTGAAAAGGGACAAATTAAATAATATTTATGTACAACTCTTCTTTATCCTTACTTAAATATTTCGTCGAATTTTGGTTACGTTGGGTAGATGAATGTGACACCCTTAAGGTTACAAGAAGCGTACCATTAATAATATCCAAGGAGTCCCAAGATAAAACAGATTGTTTATTTACTTGATTACATAGGCCGATACCGAAGTATAGGCAGTACAACACGGTTATAAGAACAATACTACTGATAGGACCAATTTAACGTTTCATATAGAATATCCAAACTTAACAGCTTGAGACTATTCAATATAATTGTCTCTGCCAATAACGCTAATTCAATGTTAATTTCAAATTAACAAATACAAAACCTATACGTTGATCAGGCGTAACAATAAACTCCATCGAAAATTAACTTTAGTTTAACAGATATGAAAACTTTATGTTGACCAAACGTCATTAAATATTACTTTTAGCGAAACAGATATGAAAAATATTACGCTGACCAAACGTCATTAAATATTACTATTAGTGTGACAGATATGAGAACTATATGTTGACCAAACGTAATTTAATATTACTTTTAGTATAACAGATATGAAAGCTATATGTTGACCAAACGTCATTAAATATTTCTTTTAACAGATATTAAAGCTATATGTTGACCAAATGTCCTTAAATATTACTTTAGTTAGTGCACAAGAGGCCCCAAACTCAGCAAACCACTAAACGTAAATTAAGTTTGTATCGTATCTTTGGTGCCGACTGACAGCTCACAGCTGTCACTTCTGACAGTCAACATTTAGGTATATACCTAAATTTTTACCGTCAAAAGTTACACTGCTAAACACATGTTCTTGCAGATCATATGGTTCGGCGTAGGGATACACAATTTGCTCTAGTTACTTTTCAAAGCTGCCAGTTAGCACCAAAGAAGCCATGTGGCTACTGTAAACATAAAAAAAGCCTAAGCTTACCCCATTTGTATGACGGCTGGAACCACACGGAACACTAACGCGAGTGACCGCGGCAAAAATAACACTGATCTCCAATATTGTGATGAGATTGTGCCAAAGACCTTGAGTAGCAAAGAGCTTGTGCTGTGAAGATAACCTACTTTAGGATAATCGAGAACATTAACGAACTTTGTAGAAGCTATGTTGTCATACGCATGTTATGTTCCCGATCTTTCCTGATTGCCCCCACCCCATGTTTTTCCGTCTCTCCTTTTTCTGGGTTGGAGAAGGAGAAACTCCAGCTTCTATTATATTAATATAATGTAAGATCTAAATTCTTTTTCGGCTTCTTTAACTTTTATATTTACCTAAATTTAAATTTCTTAATTCATTTTTGGCATTTTCTAAATAACTTTAAAATATGAAACATAAATATTGTAGGATTCCTCTTTTACTTACTCTATTATTTTCAATCACTAATAAATGTTGGTTGCTGAGAGAAGCCTCCGGAAGCGGTGGGCAAGGAAGCACCTCGACTGTTTGCTCTCTTAATCGATCGGAACACTGATTATCTTTTTCTACAGGACCCCTGGGTTATGTTCGAGCGGCTGGCAGGTTGTACCCAACCTGATACGACATCCACCAGTTACCACGTGGCAGAAACTTCCATTTATTCCTCTAAATGGGCCAGGAAGCAGATGGTCAGACGATCTCGGGACACGCCTCCTCCTTCTTTATCCCACACAATGCGATACTAATCTCACTTAATAACTTAGCGTTTTCCGCACCCAAACTTGTGTTTTACCACGTGGTTTCTCTCGTTTTTTTCTTTTTCTCAATTTGTTATTAATTATATTCACAGGAACTACAACAGAGAACTGACACAAAGTCAGGCTATTTACATTTTTATGTTCACAGAAAATTATAAGTAACGAACAATAGCAACTCA
>CABFOW010004498.1:0-31314 GCA_902141385.1 Timema californicum
TATTTTACGTGCACGTTCTAAACCGATTGATTAAATTAGCACATGACCAGTAAACTAAGTTTAGAACAATCCCAACGTCAACTGCCTGGCTGTTAATTCATCACCATAAAAGGGTAGACCCACTTTAATACCGATGATAGATTGCTAGCTCATGCTGGAATCCAACATGTTAACCATACATTAGTAGACAGACACGCTACTGATTTAGCTAAGTGGTCAGACTATTTTCATCTCCATACAAATCTGGTCAAGTAAACCTCTCTCATTTCTTTTAGCACCTAATATTAAATAATTCCAAACATATTATCTACATTTTCCTCAGGAACCCGGTCTATATTCCATACAAAGGTATGGTCCAAATAAAGTACCTAACCAATTTCATACTCAGTTCCAAGGAAAATTCTAATCGCGAGATTTTTTTTTTTCAAAGAAAAATCACAATTTTTCAATTGTCAAATTTGTATAAGACTTGCCTTGATATAATGAGTTTTTTGGGGATCTTGACAGATTTGATTAGTTGTAGAAAACTGGCAAGCCAAATTAATGGTCCTGGGAGTGATTCTTTTGTCCAGATGTCATTTTTAGTCATACATCTTTAAGTATATAATAATAAATAAACTATTATTATTGGCGTTTTAGATCGAAGTCAATTTCTAATATACATTTAAGTCACACATTTCTTTACTTAATATTTAATAGTGACATGGACTAAAATTTACTGATACAAATTATAAGCCACTTTAAAGTAGTCATTACTCTTTGATTATAATATAAAAAAAATTCTTCTATAATAAAACAATGTTTTCTAAAACGATATTCTCTAGGGCCCTTTCGTAACTAGCTAGTGACCTGTAAGCACGTGGACAAAGGCACCAATACCGTTTAGTATGATATTCATATTGACAGTTTGATTATGGTTTTAATCCCGACAGTTTTTTGACTCATAAAGCGTCGCCTGTCCTTTCTTGACTCGAATAATTAATCATCTTATTTAAATCCTACCTTATTTGTCAATAACCCCTTATAGTAGATATTCGGAATACTTGGATGGGTAGTAAGACACAATAAATGGGAAATAATAAATCCGATTGGGATAAGATTGAATAATTGTGATGATCTATATTCACCAAAAGTAGGTGACCTGGTGGTCTAGGTGTAAAGTGTCAGATTTCTGTGCTGAAGGGTCCGGGGTTCAATCCTCGGTCCCGACACAGATTTATCTGATTTCCAAAACCTTCCTTCACTTCTGACAAGACTTGTATTTATCACAACTTGTGAATGTGATGAGTGCCAGGCCTTCGCCGTGGTTCGGATCCCACGTTAAACTGGAGGTCTTCCATTTCATCTCACATCACCCTACCATTACACATTAGCGTAAGTGCGTAAAACCAAAACGGGTAATAATACAAGGTGATAATAATAATAATAATTTATTTTTATTATGCTCACCAAATAAAGTTAATACTTTCAAATAAGGTTGTACAATTAGAGGGTGAATTGTTATAAGGCTTCAATCTCAATCGTCAATCTGTTTATAACGGGGATATTAGGGTTAGATTCCTATTAGATTCTATTGAGGATAGCTCTACTGACTGATTCATACTCTCCTTTCATACAAAAGCGGGTATATTATCTCTAAAAGGGCTCCTTCCTACACGATATTTTTTATTTTCACCACGTTTTATTACACGCTCATACTGTACACAGCAACAGATATGAGAAATGAAAAGTAGTAGTAAATATAAACGCATTTTCGTGAATGGAGGGTATGTATCCCTTTGTTGAGATTTTTGAAAGTGATTCACTAGAGATTTCAACCACTAAACTCATTGCCATATGTAAGCCAGACTAAATGTAAGATCAAATAGCAAAAGCTATTATTTATGCTTTTATTGAGGATTACTCCATCTAAATGTTATACAATGGAAATTGAAAAAATGACACTTGGACACGGGAATCGAACCCGGGGCCTTTTTCTTGATATGCCAATGCTCTAACCACTGAGTTATTCAGGGATAGTCCCATGGCCAGGGTCATTCTTAACTCGAATTTTAAGGCAGAGTCTATAGTTAGAACATTGGCCTGCTAAGTCAAAGGTCCTAGGTTCGATTCCCGTGTCCAGGTGTCATTTTTCAATTTCTGTTTAGTCACATTTAGTCACTTATATTAATGTGCGAGTTTCGGGATCACAAAAAAACGTCAGTGTGTTTGAAGTTTTTATAGCAAATCCTTTTTTAAGGGGGAAAATAAAATTCTCTCCAATAAAAATATAGTTTAATTTTCTTCAAAATTTAATAGAACCAGTTGTTGAATATCTATCAGGGCTGTCTTGGAATTTAATGACAAATTTTTCTCTTCATTTAAAAAGGTTTCTCGTCTAATAGCACTATGCTAAGGGATAGTCCCATGGCCAGGGTCATTCTTAACTCGAATTTTAAGGCAGAGTCTATAGTTAGAACATTGGCCTGCTAAGTCAAAGGTCCTAGGTTCGATTCCCGTGTCCAGGTGTCATTTTTCAATTTCTGTTTAGTCACATTTAGTCACTTATATTAATGTGCGAGTTTCGGGATCACAAAAAAACGTCAGTGTGTTTGAAGTTTTTATAGCAAATCCTTTTTTAAGGGGGAAAATAAAATTCTCTCCAATAAAAATATAGTTTAATTTTCTTCAAAATTTAATAGAACCAGTTGTTGAATATCTATCAGGGCTGTCTTGGAATTTAATGACAAATTTTTCTCTTCATTTAAAAAGGTTTCTCGTCTAATAGCACTATGCTAATGACATATTTTCAAGAAATATATTATTTATTCTGGTCAAATAATGTTTTTCTATAAAACTAGCAAATATACTGACCTTTTCGCTCCCCCCCCTTACTATTTCATATTCTTCTTTATCACCATGTATTACTACCTGTCCGGACTTTACGCTTATTGCTTAAGGAGGAGGAAGTTTGAATTTACAACCACATTTTTGTGGATTAAGAGTGGGCAAGCATTTAATTAAACCACCCTCAGTACACCCTAGAAGGATCGAAACCAGATCTACCACTATCCCTGGTCTAGAAAATTGATAAAGTGACGCCTTAGATCATGTGGCCACCGAAGTGAGTCATACGAACTTCAACGTTGTGTTTTTCCTTACCGCAGATTCAGTAGTTACAAGAGATGACTCCGCACAGAACTGACCGCGTGTATATACAGGAATCAATTCCGATCAGGTCTTCATTCATCGTCTCGGAAAGATGCGATTATACCCCTACAGTATCAATGGAGAAACTTGATGGTGAGTGGATAAAAACATCCATGTAACAAATATTTAGAATTTTACTTTAGAATGGTATTGAGTTTAAAACTCTTTTGGAGCATAAATCCGAGTTTTACAGCTGATCTGCCGTGAAGTGGTCACTAGCTGTGCTGAGGCAGTTTAGGGGGAATTTAGAAAATAAGAGAGAAAGAGAAAAAAAATTAGGTGTAAAAATAAATATTTTAAAATCTAAAGTCAACATTAAAAAAAAAACTCAAAGATTAGAATGTTAGTTATTGATCTTATCAGCACAATCTTAATACTAGTTTTTTGATGAAAAATTTATCCTTAAAATGCCTGATAGTGTGCCTGGACAGCCTTAGTCCCTTTTATCTATGGGCGATCAGTTTAAAAAGGTTCTAAATAACTACTCTAGAAAAGACAACTCCTGAAACTTTCTTCAATATAGTTTTATAATAAATAAAAAGTCAACGTTAACTTTTTTACGTAAAAAAGAATGAAGGTACCTAGATAAAAGCTTTAAATAATTAGTTGTGCTTCATTTTATTTTTAAATGGAAGCGATCACGATGCAGTTAACTTGACGTTCACTTGCAGTTCCCTTAACTTAACGTGAAATACCTCCCAGGACATCTATTAAGTGAACGTAACAGGAAGGGTATCACGTGATATAGCCAGCCAATCATTATGCAAGTGACATCTACATTGCTATTTAGTAATTCATTCGTTGGTTTGTTGAACAAGATTTACTCTTTAGCTTAAGTTATAGAGATCGGGCGTTGAAACAAAGTAATTAAACTAAATTTATAAAATAATTAAATGATAATTATTTAGTATGTCGATAAAAAAAACAGTAAATATTCACAGATAATCACTTACAAATATTACAAATCACATATCAAAACACATATTACTCTAGAATGTAGATATTCGGCTCGAGTTGTTTTGTTATGTTACTTTAAACATGATCACAAATCTGTTTTCTTAAGTTAAGTGAACCTTGAGTGAATGCTACGTTAAGTTAAAGTTAAGTTGATCGTGATACCGTCATTAGTCGGGAAAGGAAGTTGGCATGGGTGAGTTATTTTTGTTATAGACATAGTTTTAATAAGGGTTTATGGCTCATCGTAACTCCACAGTGGTTCAGTCGTTCATGATACCATTGAAAACACCTGATTAGTGGCAAGATGTTATATATACATTCCTCTTATGACGCGTGTAAACTCCTTGATTTTAAAATGTTGATACTTTGTTATGCCAACTCTACAACCAGTTACTTTTCTGGCATGAACTTGTAATGCTTACTTGCAAGACGTGGTGCACCGTTTCTTTGTTTACTGCTTAAACAAATATCATATATACTAAAATGTTTGTAAATATAAAATAAATCAATATGACTGTTATCAAAATAATTTTAGAGTTTACAAAAAATCTGTTGAATGGAACCAAATTAATACGTGAAAAGTTATTAAATTATTATACTTATTAAATAATTTAAAATACAGAACCTGGTTAATAATATATATTTTCACGAAATTTTACATCCTTGTCCAAATAACAAATGTATTTGGTTGAATACAGTTTTAGGCCTATATTTGTTTCTGATTGGCTGAATAGAAGCCAAAACAACCACATAAAACCAATAGATGTATGATTTCCATGTTATCATAAAAATATATATTTCTACAGTTCAATTGTGCGACAGACTATATTACGTGTGTGAGTCAGACCATCGAGCGGCTGTGACCGGATGTAGACTGGTCATTAGGCTTCATCATTAAACAGCGTAACGCCTTTTTTTTCTTTCATTAACTCTACTAACACCAAGTAAACATTTATTTTTACCCCCTTCCTCCTACAACGTGTAATACGTAAGTTTTCACATCAAAAGTTAATGTCGTCATTTCATAGGTAAGCTTTTGTATCATTTAAAGGGGAGCTCAGATTTAATAAAACTCATAATTCATATTTTATTCTGAATAAAAATTATTTAAAAGAATTTTTTAAAAGTACTGTATTATTTTTAATTATAAATAAAAATAATGTTTTAAACATTATAATTTAAGTATAAAATATGTGTTACGTAACAATGTAATGCACCAATATGTAACACCATATAGATATTAAAGTTACACCCCTCTCAATATTGTTACGCGACTTATGGAAGATCCCCTTCCTCCCCCCCAACCCTTCTACCATGAAATATGGCCAGTTTACCTTATAACAGGGTTCGGAAAGCTATGGCACTTATGCCACACTCGGCACGCGGAATAATTTGTAATGGCTCACAGAGTGATTTGAATAAAACCAATATAAAACCGTAGTTTTTAACTAAAACCATTTATGTGAGTAATAATTTTAATAAAGTGTTTTACATTTCAATCATTAAATTGTTTTGTTTCAAATATCAAAATAATGTCTTAGGAATTTAATTTAAAAAAAATCAAACTAACAAGTATGACTGTTAAAACAAAACTAACTAGTAGATAAATATAAACGAAATGAGTGGTCATAGGTTGGATGAGCGACTGTTCAATATTACTCCGGCACAACACTTTTAAAATGTTGCTGACCTCTACCTTAGATGGTTCCACTATGGCATAACTAATAGGATAGGGACGTAGTGAAGTTTATCAAGATCATAATTCTATCGTGTAGCTTAAAAATATATTATTATTAGCACCACGTCTTACTACCCGTTCGGGTTATACGCACTTACGCTAATGTGTAATGGTAGGGTGATTGTGAGATGAAATGGAGGACCTACAGTTCAACGTGGAATCCGAACCACGGTGGAGGCATGGCATTCCTCACATTCACAAGAAGTCTTGTCAGAGGTGAAGGAAGGGTTTGGTAATCAGATAAATCTTTGCCGTGATCGAGTATTGAACCCCGGCCGCCAGCATAGAAGTCTGACACCTTACCCCTAGACTGCCAGGTCACCCATGTGTAGCGTAAAGTCTATCTCGTTGTTTCTGGGGTAAAGTGCTTGCCTCAGGAACCGATGCTCATGGATTCAAACCCAGCCTGGGTTAACGGATTTTTATTGAGTGACATAAAAATTATAGCAAAATTTCCTTCGGCAGATAAGTAAAGCCGTTAATTTCATGTAATAGTGGCATGTAAAAGAACCCTGGAAAGTAAGGGAAGATAACTTTCTCGTATATTTGGTATGTCCTTTAGCTCTCACTCCTATAAATTATCAAGTGTTGATATAATCAGTCGGTTCAGAAAGTGCGCGAAAAATATGTCAAACAAATAAAAAAAATTAGCGTAAATAGATTGCACACCGAACTGAAATTTGTATATATTTGGTAGCTTGGTAAAAAACCACTATTGATTAAATTTGTCAAATTCTTTCCTTGTCTAAAATAAATTTTAAGCATATCCATTGCAACTTGTTAAATTTGAGATGTGTCGAGTCCTATTTTCCTTAAAATCTAAATCTCAAACTTTCTTTCAAATCTCAAATCAAGATTTGAATCGTCTATTCTTAAAACATGTACAGTTTTAGTTAAAGAGAAGTGATTTTATAAATGTTTTTAAAAAAATGTTCAGTTCTTTGTGTTGCCACTGAGAGATGATATTTTGTTTTTAATAGGTGTCGTCTATAACATCACAAATAACAAAGATAGCACTTTATTGATGTATCAATTATAATAATACTATTTTCTTATTTTTTGCGATACTATGAACTACATTAATCTATAACTATTCATTTTAACATCTGCTTAAAATGGTTATTTGAAAACAAAAATGTGCTACAAATATGTATTTGAAATTTTTACGAATCTCGATAGCACTTTTCAAAAAGGATTTTATTGATCAAGAATTCGAGTTTTCCATCAGTAATTAAAATGTTAGCTATTATTTAATATTATCAACGAGTGAAGACTAATTGAAAATTAAAATGAAATTTAGTTATTAACTTCAAACAAGCCTATTACTAAAAATCATCACCGCCAACTGTTTCCAGTCTGTGGCTGTGTCAATGTAGTAAAAATACTTCTCCTTCCTTTATCCTTCCACCATTTTTCCTCATTTAATTGCTTGCATAACTATCCTTTCACTTGCACACTTTCTGTTATCTGCTACTCCCTTGCAGACTATTTCCCCTCCATCATTTACTTTGTCATCCTCTTCTCCTCCATCCTCATTATATGACTATACCATCTAAGTATTGCTTCCTCAACTATTTAATGTACTCCAAAATCCTCATTATATGACTATACCATCTAAATATTGCTTCCTCAACTATCTCATGTACTCAACATCCTTATTATATGACTATACCATCTAAGTATTGCTTCCTCAACTATCTAATGTACTCAACATCCTCTTTATATGGCTATACTATCTCACATACCACCTCTAACCCCACTCTTCCCCGAATAACTTCATTCCAAATCTTGTTTCTCCTCGTGACAGTTAACATTGATAAATTATAGACCACTTAATAATAATTTGCCTCTATGTAGTTGAATCCAGCATTCAGGATTAACTTAATAAGCTGAAGCCAAAACTTAGTTTACTTAATTTTTTTATGGTAAAAGCACATTACTCTGAACCTCAACACCTCCTCTACAGCTCCACACGAATATGTCTCTTATTATTAATTGGTTGAGTGCCGGCGTCACGAATGAAGTCAGATGCTATACGTACACACACATTCGACTTCATTATACTTCAGGTCATGTTCATAGTAGCGAGCGTGTAAATCGCAGTTGCTTCCAATTCATGTTAATTAAGTTTAAGTGTATACAATTATTATGATGCAATATATCAGTATTTGTGTAATCGGTCATTTAGATTCCATATTTCAGGTTCTCCTTGATAAAATTCTAGGGAAACCAATACCACTTCATTGGCTAAGACATTAATATGGAATGGAAGGGAACGCGAGAAAAGGCCAGTGTTTTTGCAGAAATTATGGCAATTTTTGTTGTTGCTAAAATAAATAAATGTTGTTCTATTATAAAAAAGAGTTTAATTTATTTTCTTATGTTGATTTCAACAGTTGCTGAATATCTGTCATGATCATGGTGGTATTATCTAACAAACCTTTTTTAAATTAAGATAAAAAGTTATCATTAAATTCTAGAACACCTTTGTTTACTATACCAGAAATGTTGAGGTCACCATGTAAAGGAAAATAAATTCTGTTTTTGTACTGGAGTAATGTTTTTTTTAAATTTTGGTCGGTCAACAAAAATATTGCCATAAATACTACAAAAACACTGGCTTTTTCTCTCGTCCCCTTGCATTTGACCTTCATCAATATTTTCAATATAAGCGATGACGTCCCATGACGTTCTCACGTAGACAACTGAGTGAATTGTCTAAGTGATGCAAGCGTGTAGTGTGGTAGGTTAGTGTTTGGGCTCGGCCTAAAGGAGACACAAAGGTGAGAGGGCGTTTGACACTCACAGATCAGCAACTACCAGGCAAGACTAATGCATCATCTACACACTCACCCTTGGAATCGCTCGGATAATCTCGCCGAGCGCTTGTGAGCCAGTTCCATGAAGGCAGTATCTTGAACCGCATTGCACCTCACTTGAGCTTGTGGGAAGACACAGTTGCTCGTCTCTGTATTCTACAGTTCGTTATCTGGAGTAGATTAACGCTCTAATGTACATTTCATATTAATAATCAAAATATAAATATTAAACTGTGAGCGAATCTTATATTTAGTTCCAGTTTGAGGAGTGGGTGATTTTAAACACTTTCCTCAACTTATAAAATCAATGTAACTCATATTTTTAGATTTGATTTCGTGTAATAATAGCTTATATTGATGAGCTGTAAAATTGATTTAAACTTTCTCCCCATAAGAGAGAAAGTAAGATGAAAGTATGCGGAAAATGTCCAACAAGCTTTAAACTTTCTTGTGTTTAAAAAAAAAATTATGGCAGCTTATGTCCCTCGATGTTGTTTTTTGTTTGATTTAATTAATAATTACTGCTGGGTATTGAAGAGTTCTACCAGGGACACCCTTAGTGGTGTGTAAATTGTCCGTCAGCGTAGGGCCCCGTTAATTTGTTCAAGTGACAGAGGAAAAATCAACCTTGTGTTGGAAATGTTTGCTTGTGCGCACGTATAGTAGACACCCTTCATATGCGATCTAGCAGCTATTGTATAAGTGTAAATACAAATAGAAATATATTCATGTGGTTTTGTTATTGAATTAATAAAGCGAGCTCTCCATTTTAATTCCGCCTATTTGCATTTGTCTGCCCGTCTGTGTTGGATATGTTTCAAGACAACTTTAGAACTCACTAACAGATTTTATTTAAACTTTGCGCATTGTTTCTTTGTAGCTTTATATAGATCAATTTCGTTAGGGAATAAAATCATACAAATAGCTAGGGAGAAATCAATCTTTATATGTATTTAAAAACACTGCTTATAGCATGAATTATTACAATGTATCTGACTTCTTATACGGCCGAAAATTGCTATATTGATGCAAGATACTTGAATAACATTAAATACAAATTACACTTTTTTAGTAGTTTTTGGGTTGAACTGGGAAAGTGAGTAGAATAACTGGGAGCCCTGCAAATGAATTTTGCCCAAATTCCCGCGTCTGCTGAGGGCAGTCTTTACTGATAATATTTTTCTATCAAGTACAGCTTAATACAAAGTATTCACGTAATGTTTGTTGAGTATGGAAGAGACATTTCCTGTTCGAATGTGATTATATATAATTTTAAAAGCTTTAATATAATGTATAACAAGAAGAGTTACAATGCGTATACTTTAAATGTAGTCCACAATAATTTGGCTCCTAAAATCCATTACATTACACTACAGTTAATAAGTTGTTGTGACCTCAAACATGTACAGGATTTTATATTTCATTGAAGGATATTATATCTTGTATACTCAGTTTTCCGTGCTGTGTATTAAGCCCATATCTCTCGCTTCTTTATGGTACAGCTTATAAAGATAGTGCCATAGTTTTATTTATCAGAGATAAACTTTTACCTTTCAGGGTAAAACCCTATCTGCTAGAAGTTTTGATATTTTTAATGAACAATTTTACGCTAGTATTGCAAACCAAATACTTGATAAAAAAAAGTATAAATGAAATTTTTGGAGAATGAATCCAAATAATATTTTAAAAAAATGATATAAAAGTTATTATTTAAAATAATAATTTAATTATTGCCTTTATGGGTAATTAAATATGTTTAGGTGCGGCAGAATGGAACGTAAATGTTTTTAAAGTATTTATAGAATTGAAATATTTTGGCCAAAATTAATATAATGCTGTAAAAACTGTAAAATTATTTGTACTCCTTTCTCCCGCACCTTAAGGTCAAATACTTTAAAAAATATCATTAAATGGTTCTTCAACCATAAAAAAGAGTAAAGAATCCATCAAATTTTTCCAAAATTGTAATAAATCCTATATGCAGTGTGAACCTTGTACTATGGTTAAATCTGTGTGCACTATAATAATGTAAACGATCTTTTCTAACTTATTGTCAAACATTTTGTACACAAACCTTCGTAGGGGTTAACAGGATTTTTTTAAATTGTCATTATTATCATTCTAGTAAGTTTTGTACTGATACTGTAACCTCCTTGACCAATACAACGAACCAGAGGGCTCAAATAGAAAAAAAAGAATTAAAGTATTAACACAATAAGTATGAGTCGTTTGAGTACATTGTTTTTCACTCATCTGTACCTAAGAGCACGCAACTCACATAGTTGCAGAAGTAATAATCTGACGGTCGACCTCGTGCCTTCATTATATAAATCTGATAGTATCTCAAAATTACACGAATAAACCCCAAAAATAAATAATAATAAATAAATGCACAAAAAAATTATATCCTAAGGGTTAATCTTAAAACGTTAATTCATCAAGAAAAAGATAAACCATATATAACGGTATAAATAAAAAAATTTAAATTGTGAACAATGATAACATTTTAAAGATAAAATATTGTTATATTATTTCAATATAAAATATTATATCAAGGTTAATCTATATCTTCCTTAACATTAGTAGGTTTACATAAAAAAAACTTTTAAACAAATTTAATTTATTCATTAGTTCTCACGACTTCTATTTGCCAAAATAACATACTTAATCTCATAACAATAATGACTCAACTTTCAAATAACTGATATTATTCCAAACAACCAAGTATGGCCTATATGCATATATATGTTTCAAACCTGTTTGGATTTTAAATAAGACAAAAAGTAATCTAGGCTTGTAGCATTAGCTATCATCAAGAAGAAAATAGCCATAATTTATTTTTATTTCTAGAAGTTATCTTTCACAATAAATAAACATTAAATAAAACCAAGATTACTTTCAATGCTATTTTAAATATTACATTATTTTTTTGTTAGTAATTTTAAAAAACAAAAAGTACAGAATTAAATTAACAAAACTCAATATTATTAGACAAACAATGTATCCGATGAATTTACACAATTAACTATCTATCAGTCTCCAGGACGTAATAGTGATATTCGATATGTATCGAACGTAAACATAATCTCTAACTTCAATATAACGGTCTATGAACCACTTCGAAAGATTATCCATGATTGAATTTCTAATATATGAGTACAACGATAAAAAATAAAATAGGACGAAAAGCTCAATTTTTAAAAGGTTAAATATAAAAAGATTATTTAAGCAGAGAGTCAAATTTTTATTAAATTTTAAATCGTGTAGCCAATACAATGTCAAGGCCAAGAGTGGCGGTCATTTTGCCATACCAGCGTTATATATGCTTGAAAATACTTTCAAAGTAGTCCACAATAATTCGGCTCCTAAAATCCATTACATCAACACTACATTTAATAAGTTGTCGTGACCTCGAACATGTAAAATATTTTTACTACATTGAATGAGATTATATCTTGTACTCTCAGTTTTCCGTGCAGTGTATTATGCTCATATTTCTCGCTTCTTTATGGCACAGCTTATAAACATAGTGACATAGTTTTATTTATCAGAAATAAATCCTTACCTTTCAGGGTAAATGAACTGAAGGCCTAAATTGTAAAATCTATGAAATATACTTTACTGGCAATTTATTCTGTAAAACCTCTTGATTTGTAACTATTGATAACCTTGTCTGATAGAAGTTTTGATATTTTTAATGAACAATTCTACACTAGTATTACCAACCAAATACTTGATAAAGAAACTATAAATTGAATTTTAGGAGATTGAACCCAAATAATATTTAAAAAATTAAATGTAAATTTTTTTATTCAAAATAATCATTTAATTATTGCCTTTATGGGTAGTTAGATATGTTTAGGTGCGGCAGAATAGAACGTAAATGTTTTTACAGTTTTTATAGAATTGAAATATTTAGGCCAAAATTAAAATAATGCTATAAAAACTGTAAAATTATTCGTGCTCCCTTCTGCCGCACCTTAAGATCAAATACTTTAAAAAATATTATTAAATGGTTCTTCAACCATAAAAAGAAGAATAAAGAATCCATCAAATTTTTCGAAAACTGTAATAAATCCTATATGCAGTGTGAACCTTGTACTATGGTTAAATATGTGTGCACTATAATAATGTAAACAATCTTTTCCAATTTATTGTCAATTATTTTGTACACAAACCTTCGTAGGGGTTAACAGGATTTTTTTAAATTGTCATTATTATCATTCTAGCAAGTTTTGTGCTGATACTGTAACCTCCTTGACAAATCCAACGAACCAGAGGGCTCAAATAGAAAAAAAAAAGAATTAAAGTATTAACACAACAAGTATGAGTCGTTTGAGTACATTGTTTTTCACTCAACTGTATCTCAGAGCACGCAACTCATATGATTGCAGAAGTAATAATCTGACGGTCGACCTCGTTCCTTCATTATTTAATTGTGATAGTATCTCAAAAATACACGAATAAACCCCAAAATAAATAATAATAAATAAATGCACAAATAAAATTATATCCTAAGGGTTATTCTTAAAACCTTAACTCATCATGATAAAGATAAACTATATATGAAGGTTTAAATAAAAATTTATAATATGTGAACAATGACAACATTTTAAAGATTAAATATTCGTATTTTATTTTTATATAAAAGATCCTATCAAAGTTAATCTACATCTTCATTAACATTAGTAGGTTTACATAAAAAACTTTTAAACAAACTTAATTTATTAATTAGTTCTCACGACTTCTATTTGCCAAAATAACATACTAAAGCTCATAACAATAATGTCTCAACTTTCAAATAACTGATATTATTTCAAACAACCAAGTAAGGCCTATATACATATATATGTTTCAAACCTGTTTGGATTTTAAATAAGACAAAAAGTAATCTAGGCTTGTAGCATTAGTTATCATCAAGAAGAAAATAGCCATAATTTATTTTTCTTTCATGAAGTCATCTTTCACAATAAATAAACATTAAATAAAACCAAGATTACTTTCAATGCTATTTTAAGTATTACATCATTTTTTTTTGTAATTTTAAATAACAAAAAATACAGAATTAAATTAACAAAACACGATATTACTAAACAAACAACTTATCCGATCAATTTACACAATTAACTATCTATCAATCTTCAGGACATAATAGTGATATTCGAGATCTATCGAACGTAATCATAATCTCTAACTTCAATATAACGATATATGAGCCACTTCGAAAGATTATCGATGATTTAATCTCTAATATATGAATACAACGATAAAAAATTAAATAATAGGACGAAAAGTTAAATTTTGAAAAGGTTACAGTTAAAAAAAATTATTTAAGCAGAGAGTCAAATTTTTATTAAATTTTAAATCGTGTAGCCAATAAAGTGTCAAGGCCAAGAATGCTGGTCATTTTGCCATACCGGCGTTATATACGCTTGAAAACCCAGAGAAACGTGGAAGGCAAGGCACAAGGTGGAGGGGGGGGGAGGGGACTTATTTGATTCACAAAGGGGGGAATACGCATGACAACAAGCTCTGAGAAGAAACTACAAGGATCTAGAATATTCTCCTATGAACTGGAACTGGAATTACTTCCCATCTTAAACTCTTTGAAAAGTTACACTATCTAGCGACCTCTAGCGGCCACCACTTGAACTTATGAAGGCTCGGGCAGTTCCTTTCGCGCCACGATCTTTCTCGGATGTTTATTTGTTGTTTCGCTGAACCGCAGGCATGAGGTGCTGGAACGTTGGATTGGAGTAGGTAGTTCATCTACCTTCGCTTTTTCTTATTTAACTGTAGCAAATGCTACAATACTTATCGTAAGGAGAAGACAATTTAAGACTTTAATTGAAACTGTAGACATATTAAACTCTAACTCGTGAACACCAGTTTACATATACTTTCGGACATAGCTGTATTTATTTTTATTGATCTCGAAACTCATTTACTACTGTTTAAACATTCAGTAGAGAAAATTAATTGCATAGAAATGCTATTTTGAAAGTATTTAAAGAGGATCAAGGGGGAATTCATTATTATAAATAATACATTATTTATTTTGAACAATATTTAACGTTTTTTCAAATATTTGTTTTACTTTCCAATTTTGAGTAAAGAATTAATCCACTTGGTCTGTTCAAAAACAGAATTAAACAAACAGATTACTTTACGACCAAAAAATGTACACATTTCTGAATAGTTATTGTACAGGGTTGATTACAAAATAATATAAATATGATTATTATGTCGTCACTGCTAATATTGATATGAAGATATAAAGGAAATAGCGTGCTTACTGTAAATTTTATACAGATTACCTGAAATATAAGGGATGATAAACATCCTTCCCTTATATAAATATTGGTGGTCGATAATTTAGGTATTACTGCGAACAAAATACCATTTCTAATAGTTATTGAGTTAAAAAATGTAGGAATAGATTTAACTAGCTAAATTATAGATTAGAAATGAGGATATAAATTTGGTTGGGAAATGTATGCTACTACCTGATCATTAAGTAGTTGACCTACAGCCTGCTTTCAAGGATTGTAAAACTAAGATTATACTAAATAATTATTGTAAATAATGTTGTCTTACCTTACATTTTCCTATATATTGTTTCTGTTATCAACATCACTTTTTCTCAATTAATACAAAGCCTAAAGTGATGAATAAAGTATCATTAAATAGTAGGTTTTTTTTACCAACTTCTGACCTAGCATACTCAGTTTATGTTAAAAAACATTGTTTGTTTGAAATTTAAGTTAAAAGAAAAACTATATATTATTCCTGTTGTCAATAAGTCTCAAGGACCGACGCTTAAAGGGATTGATTTTACTTTCCAAATACTGTATCTACTCATGGACAGTTCTGTGTAGCCTGTTCAAGAGTCACTAAACTAACATATTTTTGTGTAAATTACTGAAAATGGCAAACAAATTCAAGATGATTGCATTCTGACATCAAATATTGTATACAAAGTGGTATTGTAAATTATAAATACGTTCACATTAATAAACTCTGTTTGCTATTTTGTGTGTACACTTCGCTGGGTATTTATATCCAACAACCCACCAAGAGACAAAATCTTTTTTTTTGTGGGAGGGGGGTGGAGAGAGGAAGATTGAATGTGCAAAAGTTTCGCACGGGCTTACTGGGGAAAAATATATTAGAGTTACACAATACATTGTTAGGATAAACAAATTTAGTAGATAATGGTGGATAATACATGCGACGCTAACGGGAGAATCTAGAACCTTGTTCAGGGTATTGGCTAGTAAATCCAATGGGAAGAGACTAGTGGGAAGACGCAGATGGGAGGATGGAAATGAAGTGGACCGGAATGATATAGGATGTAATATGTGAGACTGGCTATAACTAGCTTAAGATACAAGGGCTTAATGTGGTGGACTGGATTGAATTATCTCAATATATAAATAGATGGTGTACTTTTGTAAATTTGAACATAATTTTAGATCTCCTTATGCCTTAGAGTAGGTAAGTATATGTATTATTATTAATAATATCGTGTCTTACTACTTGTTTGAGATATACGCCTATGCACTAGTTACTTTATGCTCTTATGGAAGAGAAGGGTTGAATTTATATAAAATGAAGGTAACCCAATTTTGGTGGACGGGGATTGTAAAAACATTTAGGAAAAAACACCCTCATTAAACAAACGGGGATTCGAACTCCTATATTTCCATGTTATACCCCACATTTGACAGTCTCACATCGCTTGGAAATTAAATTTACCGATTTTCCTCAAATCTTGCACCCAAACTTAAAATTATCACACTGTGAAATTTCCTCAAAGCATGTACCCGAGCTTACAGCCATCAAACTGTGAAGTTTCCTCAAAGCATTTACCCAAGCTTATAACCATCACACTGTGAAGTTTCCTCAAATCATTTACCCATGCTTATAACCATAACACTGTGAAGTTTCCTCAAAGCATTTACCCAAGATTATAACTATCACACTGTGAAGTTTCCTCAAAGCATTTACCCAAGCTTACAACCATCACACTGCGAAGTTTCCTCAAGGCATGTACCCGAGTATAGAACACTCGATGATTTGCTTTACTGACGAATCGATATTACTGTTTCTTAACCGACCTCTTATCACCAAACTACCGCGAAGAAGTTAAAAAAAAACACAATCATGTTGAGTGGTTGCCCGTTTTCTTCCCAACCCATTCTTTGTTACAAATTTAATAGAACTCTTTGCAGCACAAGAAGCACACAATACAGTCGTTAATTTTTTATTTTTTTTATTTTTAAACTTGTTTGGAAAATTTGAATGCTTTTGAACTACAAGTACATAATTTATACGCCACCAAATAGAGAGAGAGAGAGACTTTTTTTAGTTAGGGAAAGTTTAATTCCTTGTTGTGAGTGTGCTGTGACGTAACATATTTGGAACCGATATTGGTACACCTTACTCTGATATGTATACAGAATGTCAACTCCAACACACACAAAAACACAACACACAACACACAAAAAAACACAACACACACACAAAAACACAACACACACACAAAAACACAACACACACACAAAAACACAACACACACACAAAAACACACACAAAAACACAACACACACAAAAAAACGCAATACCCACACAAAAACACAATACACACAAAAACACAATACACACAAAAACGCAACACACACAAAAACGCAACACACACAAAAACGCTACACACACAAAAACACGCAACAACACGCAAAAACCGTCCCTACATTTTTAAATAAATCCTTCTCGCTATTGTAAATTAAATTTATTATTACTATTATTATTATTATTAATTATTTATCACCGCGTCTTACTACCCGTTCGGGTTATACGCTTTAAGTACTAATTACACTAATGGATTAGGAATTGGGAAGGTTGAATTAAAGAAAGTGAACCCGCATTTGCGTGGAGGGAGAGTGGAAAACCATTTAGGAACACCCCCCCCCCAGTTCACCCGACCGAGATTCGAACTTCGATCTCCCCGCCCTCAGCAGTCAAGCAGCTCAACACGACTAGCGCGTTAGATAACTACGCCACCGAGGTGGGCTGTAAATTAAATTAAAATTGAACCTATCAGTGGTCACATGCTCTAACGCATCACCTTCACGTTTAACTTTATTACCTTTAAAGAGTAAGACCATTATTCTAAACTCAGTCGGGTGTAAATAGGGTGGTATTTACCAATTGTATTTTCATTCCTTCTACGTGCAAATGCTGCTTTATTTTCTATAAAGTTCTTATATTCTCATCTATATCCCACTGAAAGAAACTAATCTATGCTTTTAGCCCAAATTTTTGCTAAGTATCGATAGAAAAACCAAACAGTGGCTTATTTTACTATATAGTTTTGGATTTTACAAAAAAAAAGAAAAAGCTCCATGGCATACACCCTAATCCGAGCCATACCGACCAGGTGACCGCCATCTATTGGCGAAAATATTACCAATTTCTATAGATAAGGGTTGTCATTTTGTCATCCAATGATCCCTAAATCGATAAATCTTAGTTTTCTATACTGAAACCGCTATTTTTTTCACTAAAGTAGTTCTTCATTTGTCCTCGCGAAGCTGAGTTGACCTTATTTCAGACCCACTGCTTCACAGAAATACTGTGAGCACCGGGGATTGAACCAGGGAACTGTGTATCTGTAGCAAGAAACTCTGACCAATATAACACAGAGATTGTCCTTTCAAATAAAAAATATTCTAAAAATGGTGCAAATCTTTATTGGGTGTACAGAGGGTGATTTTTCCAAAATAGGTATCCACTCGCCCTTCACTCAAATGTGGGTACACTTCCTCTAAATAAAACCTTCATGATCCCTTAAACAATTAGCGTAGTTTAGTACATCTGTCGTATAATTTGAATGAGTAGTAAGATGTAGTTCTAAAACATATAGAAAAAATTAAAAACAAATAAAAAATAAAACTTATTTGTTAGTATATTGACTACAGAGTAGATACAACTTAATTTATTTGTTAGCATGTTTGACTACAGAGTAGATACAACTTAATTTATTTGTTAGCATGTTTGACTACGGAGTTAAATCAACTTAACTTGTTTGTTAGCATGTTTGACTACAGAGTAAATACACCTTAGTTTGTTTGTTAGCATGTTTGACTACATAGTAAATACATCTTAATTTATTTGTTAGCATATTTCACTACGGAGTTAAATCACCTTAATTTATTTGTTAGCATGTTTGACTACAGAGTTAAAGATCCAAAGTTTGATTTACTTCAGAATTGTTGGTCATTGGTGAGCTCTTGATGTGGTGGTTTGGATTATGTGTATTTTTGAGTATTAAGATTGTTTGTAAGGCGTGTGCAATTAGTCAAGTGGCTCGGTAAGTAGACCTTCACGTTAAATACCTCAAATAAAAGAGAGATAATGGAAGGTTTTATACATACCGGTACGTAAACTGAATATCCTCCCTCCATTACCGAAATAAATGACTTTATAGGCTGTGTGACAGGTCGATAGTACTAAATATGTTAATCCCTTAATATTTCTCCCTTATTTAGTCACACAAGTATGGGTGAATTTCTTATAAATTTATCTTTCTCATCCCTACAATATTGATCTTATTAAACTGTGCGTAACAAATAGCAAATCTTGGCGACAATTTTTGGGCCCCGTAACACATACAAACTTATCAAAGTTCTCGCAATTCATCTTTGTTTCTACTCTTTAATTTTGTATTTTTTTTATAAATAATATATAAAACCTTTAATTTCAAACCTCCCTTGAATATGTATATTTGCACCTTTATATACATAAATATTGAATAAGTAAACTAAGCATTTTCATATTGAACTATTTAAATATCTTATAACATTACACCCGCCTCGGTGGCGTAGTTGGCTAACGCGCTAGTCGTGTTGAAGCTCGACTGCTGAGGACGGGGAGATCGAGGTTCGAATCTCGGTCGGGTGAACTGGGGGTGGTTTTTCCTAAATGGTTTCCCACTCTCCCTCCACGCAAATGCGGGTTCACTTCCTTCTAATTCAACCTTTCTAATTCCCTATCCATTAGCGTAATAAGTACTTAAAGCGTATAACCCGAACGGGTAGTATGACGCGGTGCTAAGTAATAATAATAATTATTATTATATAACAGTTTGGTTCCGATACATGAGCTTGGTAATTTTCTTGTCTGTATACTGAGCTAAGGGTTTCATGCTCGAATTCTTGGCGTAGTTTTAAAATGTATCATTGGTTAAGAATTAACGGCTGGGGTCTGGGTGTTGTGTCTGTTCGTGTACTGATATGATCAGTCGGTTTAAAAATTGCACGTTAAATACCTCAAATATATAAACATAATAAATAATTTTTGGTTGCACTCAAACGTTATTTTGTAAGTAGTTGATATATTTGAGATTTTAAATTAACTCAAAGATCAACTTTTATTGACGAAGTAATTTTTTTACGTGGTCGAGTTAAAATTGTCACGAGATTGACCGTTCAATCGATATCAACCAATTGATGACCTGTTGTGTAACATAATAATGAGTATAGTAATATAAAATATGGTAATACCAGTGAAAAGAATTTGTGAACTTTTCTTTTACTTTATTAGACAACTTTATTAACATCACCTAGTATTGGTTGAAAAGCTTGGCCTGCATTCACTAACGAGTACAATTCTGTTTTGGCGTACCTTTGCACCCAGAATACTCCCAAAGATACGCCTTTATTATTAGCTCCATTTTCGTATTCACTAAAGAAGACACAAACTGAAGGCAAGATTATGGTGACGTCAGCATTAACGTCTTCAATTTTGCTCTTTAGACAAATCCTTGTGAAGAATTTACTTTCAAAGCCAAGGCTACTTTAATTTAAATCTCTAATGTAAATGACAGCAAATACAAAGATTTCTACACATTTTGCTAATAAACTAGCAATTAAATTAGAATAAGTCTCTTTCTGGGTGCCTTTACAAAAACTATATTCGTACATTATTTAGTATTTATTTATAGTATTAGCTTAAAGCTTAAGTTCCATTAATAAAACATTTAAAGGAACTTTAAAATTATTTTAAAGCTACAATAAACGCCATATTTAGTGACGAGATGTCAGAGGAATACAAACCTTTTTGGATCTAGACAAAGATAACACATTTCTTGGTATTGTTCGACGTTTTGTTTTTTAATAATGAAATAAGTACCAATGGATTGTTTGAATTTAAAAACTCAACAATAAAAGGTAAGAAATTTCTTTGTTACCACTATCAAATTTGACATAAATTTTGTGCTTGAAAAATGTATGTTAGTTTAATTTAGTTGTTATTAATTTGGATTACAGTTAGCTAACTGTATTTTAAGCCATTAAATGAAGATGCCACCATTTAAATTTAATGAAGTGACAATCATAATTTATTAATTGCGCCTACTCTTGAGTGGTGGAAAATAAAAGGCGCACCTTTGTTCTCAAAGGGCGTGCCTGCTTCTTTTAGTGAATAGGGATTTGGGCACATCTTTCAAACTTCCGATGGCGTAACTATTTTTTCCGGTTAATGAATATAGAACCTGAAGTGAATCATAGAATATTTTTATTAAGACCTTACTCAGTTGTGTAATTAGCTAATAGGCTAGTTTCTTGATAAGCTGAACTGAAGATGACGGGGAGATCAAGGTTCAAGTCTTGATTAGATGAATTGGGAGGTTCTTTTCCTAAATATTTTACACTCTCCCTCTACCCAAATGCAGGTTAACTTCCTCTATATTCAATCTTCACCATTTATAACCCATTAGCGTAATTAGTACTTAAGCCAGGCCGGATATTAAAACGTGGTGTTAATGTATATTATCTATATAAAAAATAATAAAGTTCTCATAAAATGTTGGGCATAAATATTACATCTAATTGGTCAGCAAACATTTCTGAATAAAGATCAACAGAAAAAATAAGTCATTTTCTTTAAATTTATTTAAAATCTTTAAGTGCCCGCTAAAAATCGCTAACCAAATGTTAATCCATATTCTAATTTTTTTTATGTAAATCAATTTTTATATTTATTTGAAATATTAGGTTACACTTTACTCACCCAATGGTTATACCATCACATGACTTACAAACTAACTTGGTTTTAGAACCAACACATCACCCATGACCATGCCCTTTAATCTTTTATTTTTAAATATTAATTACCAAATTACAAACCTGACCCTAAGTTGCCCAGTGTAAACATATGCCTACGTAGTTTTTTATGTTTGGTTTATTAGATTAATTCTATCTTTAAAATTGACAACGTCTGTACTATCCAAATTTCTAAATATTAAAAAAAAGTCAAAATATTTTAACAGTTTTTATTTTCCAAGCATTAGGGCTACATAGATGTTTAAATAAATGTCCAAAAACATTTCTTAGAATATACTTTAGTAAATTTGGGCTAGAAAGGGTGTCGTTTTGATTATATTGAATATTAAGCCCAAAACTAACTTGGTTTTAGAACCAACACATCACCCATGACCATGCCCTTTAATCTTTTATTTTTAAATATTAATTACCAAATTAAAACCTAACCCTTAGATGCCCAGTGTAAACACATGGCTACGTAGTTTTTGATGTTTGGTTTACTAGATTAATTCTATATTTAAAATTGCTAACGCCTGGAGTGGCCAAATTGTTAAATAAAAGAAATAAAAATAATAATTTAATAATCTTTTTTTCCAAGCATTAGGGCTACATAGATTTTTAAATAAATGTCTAAAAACATTTCTTAAAATATACCTTGGTTAATTTGGGCTGGAAAGGGTGTCGTTTTGATTATATTGAATATTAAGCCCGGGACCCTTAGCTTAATGACCAGATTTGCTACCGGCTGGGCTAACATGTTTCACAAAATAGTATTCAGTTTTTTTTAAAATCCAAGCTTATTTCTTCCTTCTTTGCTCAAAAAGGAAGCGTGAGGTCTAAAAAATAATGGTTTCAAAGCATGCTGGTATTTCCTTAAACGCGGTGCTTTGCCGGAAGTACAAAGCGTATAACTACGTTTTGCTGACAGAACAGGAAGCATAAAAATAATAAGTAGGCCCGAGTGAGAGTTTAAGGAAATATTCTTTTTTTTTCTGTTACAAAAAAAATTGTGAGAGGAAAAATAATTATTTTAATTGCATATTTTTTGTATGTGGTTTTCATCCCTGACATCTCCACGCAGGCAACGATATTTAGTTTTATTTTTTCAAATAAATTCTTATATCAACTAAATATTGTGTATAATTTTAAAATTAAATTTTAGTACTACACATAACAAGTACCTGGGAGTAGATATGTTATTATTATTATCACCGCGTCTTACTACCCGTTCGGGTTATACGCACTTACGCTAATGTGTAGTGGTAGGGTGATTGTGAGATGAAATGGAGGACCTACAGTTTAACGTGGAATCCGAACCACGGCGGAGGCCTGTCATTCCCCACATTCACAAGATGTCTTGTCAGAGGTGAAGGAAGGGTTTGATAATCAGATAAATCTGTGCCGGGACTGAGGGTTGAACCCCGGCCGCCAGCACAGAAGTCTTGACACCTTACCCCTAGACCGCCAGGTCACCCGAGTAGGTATGAGAATTATGGTTAAGAGTAAATTAACTTATGTTAGTTTGGAGAGAGGATTTATAAAACACCTTGAGCGTCAAATTTGGGAAAGCATTCACACAAAAATTGTGCGAAAAGTGTAATCGAGCCTTGATCTTTAATTCAACCATGATCATTTGAAAATGCGAGTCTAAGACATTAAATAACTATTATTTTAATACATTTTTCATACTACAAAGTTTTCTTGGCCTATAAATGACAATAAAGGTCCTAATTGTAATTAAGATTAATTCAATACAAAATTCTTTCTAATATCAGTTCTTGTCTAGGTGTCTCCATTATAATTGGTTTCGTTTATTGTTTCACAAACAGTGTTAAGTAAACCCCGAGGCATAGGCAAATTATTTTAGGGGCTAATAAACTAAGTTCTACAATACTGCGTTTTAAACTGCTTTATGATCGAGGCCAGAGCAGCCGGAGGGGAGTGATGAGCGTAGGCCTGTCACATGCTCGGCCAATCCGTGAAGGGTAGTTGTCATAGCAACCAATGCATGTTGCCAGATTTCTTGACAGTCACCAAGTATGCTTGCATAGAGGTAGCTCACAAACTCCCGCCATGTGGCAACTATGCTCCCCAGCCTACTCACCACGCGGACCCTAAACAGCTTAAATCGCAGTATAATAAATATTTGTTGAGATTTAATAAATGTATATGAGAACATTTAAACTTATATTCTTTTGTGTCACATGGTCTAAGACGTTACTTTAAAAATAGACTGAACTACCGATGATGGAGGGATTTGGGTACAGATCATGTAGAGGTGAGGTAGGGGATTTTTTTATCAAATGATTTTTCACTCTCTTTCTATGAAAATATAGGTACTCCTACACTTATCATTCATTCACACCCCTGACACATTAACGTTATTATTACGTAGGCATATAACACGAATGGATAGTAAGACACAGTGTTTGAAAAAATATTTATACTTTACAATTAATGTATGATATAACATTTGAAGAAGTAATGTAAGTATAATATTTTATAGTTATTAAACCACAAGCTTTAGTTCCTAGCCTTGTTATTCTAAAATAATAAATTTCTTTTTGGATTATGGTTGATATGGGATTTTAAGAAAGGTTAATTTAGGAAATGTGTAAGAAAATTTAACTCCTCTTTATCCGTAATCCGTTTTTTTTTATTCACTGGTTGCAGCAGCTGTCACTTAGTTAATATAAGATAACGTCAAACCACCCAAATTGCTCTGATCCTGATTTTAAAGTTCTAAATTTACCTTTTCTTTTATGGGATACTAGAGTGGTAATTCTACTTTAGGACTATTTTATTTTTCACAATGATTAGTAGTTTATAATATTAATTATGGAATTATCCAAACCATAAAATTTCTTTACCAGTCAAACTAAATCTTAATTGTGGGCGTAGTCTTCTGGCTCTTTGGGGTTGTACCTTCAAATTTGCTAGAAACTTCGTTTTTATACTATAGTGAACAGTTTTTTTTTCTTTTAGTGCTTTTATTATTTTTATTGCACTCCTTTAATCTTCATTTTGCAGTCCTTTATTTTGATATTTAAAATTATTCAAACCCTTATGGCCGTTTGTGGGGGAACTTATAACTATCTGACATAAGCCTATTTAATTTTTTTTTACCACACAGAGATATAGCTTATTATTTTAATATTAGGAAATTCAAAATACCTATTTCACCAGTTCTAGCTTGGTTATTTTAAGAGTTCCCTTTGCAATACTAGAAAATTTAAATTTTCTACCTCATCTTAAAGTGTGTCCCCCACCCCCTAAATTCTACCCACCCCCCTTATCCACTAATTTTAAATTTAAATACTTTGTTTAATTGAAGTGGTACTTGTACTAATCTTCCTAATTTCAGTTTTATAATACGGAGAAAAGTATTTCTTATCTTTATTTAGGAAATGTAAAACATCCCCTCACCTCTTCACCATTTGTTAAATTCTTACTTTAAGATTTAGAATTTTAAGAATAAATTGGTTATTTGGAATGGTGCTTAAAACTATCTACCAAATATAAATACCCTACCAATAAAAAAATACACTCCTACTACTTTACTCCATTTCATAATTCCCTATTTTAAATTTTTATTTTCAGATTTTATGGTTATTTGAAAGTTTCCCTTAACCTACTTTCAAAATTTCAGTTTTTCCAAATTGATAAATTTTTCTTTCTATTAAATTTGGAAGTTTTGACCACCATCGAACCCTGCACTCTCACCTCAGGACTCATCGTTTAGGTGCAATACATAAATCAATGTTATATTCATATTAAATAACTCAACGAACCCAATATATAATATTCAATCAATTATCAACTCATTTTTTCCCCTTCTTGATCTGCTTAGGGGATAGAATTCAAAAACTCCTCTCTCTACTGGTTCAAAGGATACATCAGTTAATTTTTTACATTTTCAACTTCCCCTTTTCATCTCTAATATGATGTATTTCACGAAAGCACGTATTATCTCTTGTCTAGGGCCTAAGAGGAAGCATAACATAAAATTTTAAGTATATAGACCTAGGAATTGGGGAAATATGGTGATCAATGAGTAGGGGTTTTTGTTTTTCCTTATATATATGTGTGTGTGTGGATCACTTGTAAGTAAATACATGTGTACAACCGTTATACATGTATAATTTAATCCAGATACATTTTATTACTGCTCAATTAGCTAAGAAACTGAACTTTTATTAAATTGTAGAGAAACTCAGTAGGTGGGAACATTTTTAAATTTTGAAAATCGATAAAAACCAAATGTATAAAAAAATATTTTTATCTACCAGTAACCACTTTAATTAATGTACATAGTAATTGCATCTTTAAAGCAAGGATAACAGAATATAATACTACACCCTTAATTCCAAAGAAAAATAATTGCCGATCATAATACGGTAGCCTGTGCTATGGATTTATTGATTTGTCACCATATTAGTTAGCAAAGAGTGTATATTGAGTGACTGATGGCCTTAGAGATAACGTTAAAAATATTTATTTAATTTGAGCTTACATAAAAATAACTTAGATATTGTGTATCCATACAAACCGATTATTAATATAATTAAGAGACAGAAAACAATGCTGAGAAATTTTATAAACACCTAATAATTGATTGTTGTTGTGTGTGGATATATTACTAAACAAGGTGTCTGCACTGGAACTCATCTAGCAGTGACCAAATTGGATGAAATTCTAATCCACACATCAATTTTAACGTATTCCTCTCAAGGGAATGTGTGTTTCATAACAGAATTAATTTGGACCTTGTAGGCACTGACATATCTTTTATTTTGAGATGGAGGCAGTTCTCGGTAGAACTGGCTTTCTCAATAACTGTTAATAATTCACAAGGTCAAACCTTGAATAGGGTTGGTATTTATCTGTCCGAGTTAACTTACAGCCATTACCAATTGTACGTAAAATTTTCACAGGGTAGGAAACTCAACATACTTAAGGGTTAAAGTCAATAAAAGATCAAATTAGAGGACAGTGAGAACATAAACACCATATTTTTTTAACACAAAAACCATGTACCCTTTTAAAAAAATTGTAATTTATTTATAAAAAATAAAAATAATTTTATATACTGGCATTTTAACCACTCTTATTAAATTTAATTATAATTAAGTGAAAGAAATATAATTTTAAAACAAGCTTGCCCAACATAATAAAACCTGAACTTTCATGCAACTAAAAATTGAAGGTTCGATTTTGTTTGGTTGGGTAATACATTATTTTAAATTATCAAGACTACTTGACCAGATGTTTTATTTGAAACCTAACATACCTAGCTTAACCTAACTACTGTATATTCCAAATTGGTCGTTTAGTAATTACACGATCCTATGTTTGTCTGTTTGGAGGCGGCCAAAGCCTGAAAATGAATAGATTTGAATTGGAGGCTTTGGTCATTTTAAAACGTCCAATCCTAGGATTGAGCAAAATATTATTTCATTGGGCGTTTTCGGATTTAGCATTCAACATATATATAAATTGATATATTATTATTATTATTATCAACACGTCTAACTACCCGTTCAGGTTATATGCAATTATGCTAATGTGTAATGGTAGGGTGATTGTTAGAATAAATGGAGGACCTACATTTTAACGTGGGATTCGAACCACGGTGGAGGTCTGGCATTCCACCTATTCACAAGTTTGTGATTAATACACGTATTGTCAGAGAGTTTGGCAATCAGATAAATAAGAGAGTCTTACTCGGCGCAAATTTTTCTAACCGCTTAGGATACCCATATATTTACAATAAATGAATTGGGAATATGCAGGTAGAAATGATAGAAAGTTTACCACAATTTTCTGATAGAGTATAGGAGATAGTTTGGGAGTAAACATTCTATTACTTATGGTTGGGAACTGACCCCTATCGTTCCTTATCTATAGAACTAGACAATATTAGACGATCTTTTCCATTGTGATCACAGGCGTGATTATTCTAATACGCGTTTTCTTCAATAAAATATAACGATTTTTTCAAGAAAAATGTGTTAGTTTGGATAATTTTTCTAAATAACTTTACTAATTTTACAGTATGTTTAAATACTAACTTGTATGAGAAATATTAATTAGATTTTTCTGAAAACATTTATTTAGAGAATATTATAATTTTCAAATAAAAACCACATTCGTTTGATGAAAATGAACACGCAAATTAAAACAATAAATCAACTCTTCTATTCAGGATAAACACTACCAATATTGATTGAAAAAAATAATAATCTGTCCTGAAAACGAGAGCACATCGTTGAAAAATGATGTAGTCCAGGATGTGGCGAATGAGAAATAATCACAAGTCAATAGTTTTTAACTGCCTGCAAATTGATTTCCACGCCATTGGAAGAGTTTTTTTATTATTCCCTGTTCTCTCTGAAATATTAGAGTTCGGTAATATTTTGTATGTATTTGTCACGGAAAGTGATTTAACAGCCACTAATTACGTTTCGCAAATAGGCTATAGACACATTCCATTGTGTATACATGCCAATAATGTTCGGGAAACAGGACAAAGGATTGAAATAAGGGCGAGGTTTTTATTTTATCTTACTGTTCACCACACATTCTTTACTTCTCTTTTATTTTAATAAAAATACATTTAATAGAAACTTAAGTTTTTTGCAAACAAAATCGTATTAAATTGTTGAAGAAACACTTCACAAAAAGCATAAATGAAATTCCCTTTTACAGGAAGATTATTAACTAAAATGTTTAACAATCTATTTCAACTGTCAAAGTGGGCTAAATTTATATATATAGTCATAACCATCCTGCAATACCTAAATATATGTATTGACTTGCATAACTCGATTGGAATCAAGTGCTATGATTGCTGGTTTAACATATATGAAGAAACAACCTCGAGAGGTTGAAGTAGAGTGCTGGCAATTCATAACAATGTTTAGACTAGTGAGGCTGATAAGGTGCCCGTAATTTGTTATTGAAGACCTTGACTTTTTGGCTACGTGGCGTCACAGTGCCATCTAATTCGTGGGCGGTCACTCTGTTTGATGCCTTATTGATACATACAGTAGCCCCATGGCTTCTTTGGTGCTACCGACAGCTTTAAAAAGTTACCAGACCAAATTACATATCCCTACGCCAAACCAGATGATCTGAAAAAAAACTGTGTTTAGCAGCTGTCACTTTTGACAGTCAAAATTCAGGTATATGCCTAAATGTTGACTGTCAGAAGTCAGCTGTGAGCTGTCAGTCAGCACCAAAGAAGCCATGGGGTTACTGTACATCTTTGGCTCATTGTACTGGTACTTGTAGGGCAACGTTGGGGCCCAGGGCCTCAAGATCGATATTGGTAAAAACACCACGTAGTAATCAGTCAAATTGATCGGTCTAAGTATTCATAAGTTAAGCCAGTTTTTACACGAGTACGGTTGTCCATTTTTCTTATTCCTTATCTGTAGATCAACATAAAATTTTTGTATCATACTTTAGTAACTACTATTAAACAAAGATTCACAATCCTACATATTATCTCGAACCCTCGAAACTACCTCACCTGAAACCTAACCCCTCCTTCAAGGTATCTTGATAGAACGAGAGGGTAGGGTCACGACAGTAAATAATTTTTATTATAGCACAAGAACAATTATTGTTCTATGAAAGTTTATTTCACTTAAGAGATTATAATTCTGAATAGTACCGCAACTTTACCAGATAAATTATCTGGTATATCAAACAGTTGTGGAGATCTAGTCAAAGTTAGAAATATATGATAATTTAAATTACTTCTAAGTTAATTTTTATTGGCAAACTATAATAGTTATTTTATTTTTAATGTTAAAAAATATTTGAATACAAATTTAATCAAGATTATTCAAGCGAATTTTGTGAAAATTGATTTTTATTTTGCCCTTTAATAATCTACCTTTAATTTTATAGTTTTTTAATGATTGCAAACAAAATCTTCGGGAAACCAACATAAACCCTAGATAAAGAGTTTCAGCTTTATTTGTAATAAAAAAAGTTTAGGCTCTAGGCTTAAATAAAGAGACACAGACGTACATACAGGCAAATTGAAAATAAAAACCAATTTTTTAGATTTCAGGGAGACATGACAGGTCTACATTTATCCAAACCTTGAATTGGATTCTTTTTACTATAATAATATTTTTCTCCGCCTTGTCAAAAGAAAATAAAAACGAAAGGAAATACAATTTCAAAAAATGATCAAAATATATTAACGCATCAATCAACGTTCATTATTTTGTTTGCTTATTTTACTAAGAATAAATCTTTTTCTAAAGGGGATATGAAATAAATTTTGATGAGCTGCATAACTTATTATATAGTGTAAATATATTTCTATAAAATTAACATAGTCTATTACTGATATATACCCACAATTTGGGCATGAAGACTAAATGTCAGACTTAGCAACTCTGGTCTTTTAATGTTGCAGTAGTAAAGTTTTGAACCCCGTTTAAGATGACTTAAGTAATTAAAACCAAATTTTCTTGTTTTTCTTTCCGTTCTAATAAGAGTTTTCTTAATACTCTTTAACATATTAACATAATTAAAAATACGTGTCACCCGAATGGGTAGTAATACAACGTGGTGAAAATAGTACTTATTGAAAGGGGTTGAACTGGAAAGTTTAGTGTTATCTAATGACGATGCCTACTTGTGACGTCATGCCAAGTCAAGAGATCCAAAGTTTATTAGGTTAAATATCAAAATATTATTTTTAAACACAAAACATAAATTCTATAATAATTCTACCCACCTCGGTGGTGTAGTTTGCTAACGTGCTAGTCGTGGTAAGCTCAACTGCTGAGGACAGGGAGATCGAGGTTCGAATCTCTGTCGGGTTAACTGGGGGTGGTTTTTCCTAAGTGGTTTTACACTCTCCCTCCACGAAAATGCGGCTTCATTTCCTCTAATTAAAACCTTCTTAATTCCTAATCCATTAGCGTAATTAGTACTTAGAGCGTTTAATTTAAACGGGTAGTAAAACGCGGTGTTAATAATAATCTAATAATTCTTAAAAAAATCTTTCACTCTTAATTTCTTTGTTTCTAGCACCGCATCTTACTAGCCGTTCTGATTATTTGGTTATGGTATACTAATTAAGATAATTGTTTTAGGAACTAAGAGTGCTATATTTAAATGAACTGTACCTACATTTTCGTGTAGAGATGGTGGAAAATTATTTTGGGGAAAAGCAGCATTAGTAAACGTGACCAAGATTCAAAACTCGATCTCCCTTTCGTCGGCAGTCTAATCTATTGAGAGAATATCCTTTAGCCATGCATCCCCTGAAGTGGGTTGTAATTTGTTGTAATCTTGATTATTGATTTAATTTTTTTTTATTGGTTTACAACATACACAATTTGAATTATTCACAAAAATAGCCATCATGTATCTTACTGCCATTATTTAATCCATAGAAGCATGTGTTTATTTATAACAAGAAACGATAATGAGCATATTTTAAAACCTACAAAATATTTTTCAGCCACAGATACTGGAG
>CABFOW010004498.1:34548-50715 GCA_902141385.1 Timema californicum
CCCCCATCCTGCCCTCCCAATCTTTATCCTCTCCAGCTAAAAAGTAAAAGACAAGATAAAGCTTGGCGTCATGCCTGGAGGTAAATAATGTTTTTGTATGTAGGCTCCTAACGAAAGAGCCCTTTAAGAGCCCAGATTTCCAAAAAGTGTAATATATTTACAAGGAACTGTAATGAACATCGATATCAGAGTCTTTAAACTCACAAATATATCAAGTAATTGTAAATGATCTTTCTGTGTGATAAAAGACACAGGTTATAGTAGGTAATGTTATAAGAACATAAAGTTTAAAATGAAAATATTAAAAAAAATTATTCTATATTAAGGAGAGTATATAATTATTTGAAGTAATATTACATTTAAGTAATACTTAAAAGAGGTATGGACAAGTAGAAAAATGAGACACGATGGATGATTGTGGAGCTTTGGTGAGTTTATAAGTCATTCGTGGCCTAAAATTGTTGCCGACTGTTAATCTAAGGCAGCGGTTACCCACGTGAGGTATGTGCCAGGGATTTTGGGCGTACGCGAAAATATTTGAGTAAAGGCGGAAAAAGCTACTTATGCCAGAAGTGTAAGACAAATGTTCAGTCAAAAGCTGTTAAATTAATTCACTGCTGTGGAGAGGGCTATATTCTATATTTGACCTTGAGAAAATTATTTCAATTTCAAATATGAAACAGTTTATAAAATTATTATTAATTAATTGAATGTAATATATAATATACACTGTTTATTGTTTCTGATACCCTTAGTAGTCTATTTATTTTCAGATGTAACATTTAAATCCTAAATAACTACTACTAACCTATTAACCAAACATTTTGCTAATATCAAGGATACAATTTATGGAAATGAGTTACCAAGGGGTACGCCAGCGCATAAAGGTTGGGAACCACTGATTTAAGGCATAACACTCGCCGGAAATGACAAGGAGATTGGTGTTAAAATCCCAGTTGTGTGTACTGACTGTTTTATTCTAAATGGTTAACCCTTCAGCACCACGTAACCGCGGGTACACTTCTCTAAGTTATTCCTTCCTCATAACTTAAACACTAACTTAGTTATCACATACACTTATAGCTTGGACGGGTACTAAAAACTACTAAAAAAAACCCACATAAAATACATCTCTAATGTTTTTTGTTAAAATATTCACTCTTCCCCTTCTTAACTCTTTTATTACAAAACCCATTTGAGTTTAACGCCAATTATTAACTCACCACTTCAATTATTAATTAAGAAGAATGGTCCATTTAGAAAAAAAGTACCCGAAATTTCCTGAAAGTAGAGTATAAGATCATTTAAGGCAAGTGACACTTTTCATTTGTCTTGGAAATGCAGGGCCATGGGAAAGAATCGTTATCTTCATAAATTGTTTTATTGTTTTGCAATGTTCGTTTTGAAAACAGTTCGTTCAAGAATAGAAGAATTTTGATTAATTTATACTTTTTATATACACACATCCTTTGTAATTTTAACAGTTATCAAATATTGATAATTTTAACATTTTTCAATAGAAAACCCGCCTTGGTGGCGTAGTTGGCTAACGCGCGAGTCGTGTTGAGCTCAACTAACGAGGACGGGGAGATCAAGGTTAGAATCTCGGTCGGGTGAACTGGAGATGGTTTTTCCTAAATGGTTTTCCACTCTCCCTCCACGCAAATGCGGGTTCACTTTCTCTAATTCAACCTTCCCAAATCCCAATCCATTAGAGTAATTAATACTTAAAGCGTATAACCCGAACGGGTAGTAAGACGCGGTGCTAAAAATTCAATAGAAAACTGCCGGAAGCATAACCAAAAATAAAAGAATGTAATACCTAATAAACATTGATACATTATATTAGAAGAGGTGTTGAAAATATTAACATAAAAATTTCACTTGTCCTGAAGAAAACTGGTATTTTCAAACGCAAGACCTATCTGGTAGCTAGCGCCATTTACGTTTTCCATAGCCCAGCTGTTCTTGTTGGCGCGGAAGGATACTTTGGTCAGTTGTGAAGCCACGCCACACAATACCCTTCACCCTCCCAACCACCATTACCACAAAATATGTTTTAGACTTCCACTCGACAGGGACAGGGGCCTTAAATATCACCATAAATACAACTTGCATTGACTTAAGCGACGATATTGTTGTAATTTGTAAAAATAACCCACGTAAAAGCTATCACGGGTGTTCGTTAATATATAAATTCATAATTAGAAGTGACGATCCAAACGGGATTAAACACACTCATTGGTGGACAGGAAGACTAATTGTCAAGGTCACCCCTCTCACACAAATTTATGTACCACCGCATCTTACTGCCGGTTCGGTTTATACACTTTTGTACTAACTTTATTGGTTTTTAAGGATCAATAAATTTATATTTATAAAAAAGTGTCCTCATATTTTAGTGAAGGGAGGGTGAAATTTTTTTTTGGTAAAACCATTCTCAATACACCCGAATTAGATCCACACCTCTTATCTCCCTGTCATCGTCAGTCTAGTCTACTGCGAGAGTAGCGCGTTAGACCACGTGGTCACGGATAGCTTCACCCACAACTCTTGTATTATTTTCCACCCGGTTGAAGTTAAGGAGGGTGGACTTTAAGGAAAATGTACCCGTATTTGCGTGAAGGTAAATAAGAATATCCATCTATTTAAATATACTTTAATTACATCCATTTAGGATTTGTATCTCGTTATCCACGTTACTGACAAATAAAATTAGATGTGTCTGACAGTCCTCGTGATCCCAAAAGTGGATTTATTTGTTATATTATTATTATTATTATTATTATTATTATTATTATTATTATTATTATTATTAGCACCACGTCTTACTACCCGTTCGCGTTATACGCACTTACGCTAATGTGTAATGGTAGGGTGATTGTGAGATGAAATGAAGGACCTACAGTTTAACGTGTAATCCGAACCACGGTGGAGGCCTGGCATTCCCCACATTCACAAGATGTCTTGTCAGAGGTGAAGGAAGGGTTTGGTAATCAGAAATCTATGCCGGGACCGAGGATTGAACCCCGGCCGCCAGCATATAAGTCTGACACCTTACCCCTAGACCACCAGGTCACCCGCCAGGTAAATATTTTGCCATAAAAACACTTCAGAAAGCTTCTAGAACTGTGTATCACTTATAATTTTTTCTTAGCCTCAAGCATGCCCACCAAACCCCTCCTGAAATTATTGACTGGCTACGGCCTTGGTACCTTAAAACTATAATATTTGGCTATTTAATCCAGCTTGATACGTGCCTTCATACAGTTGTCGTTGTACTGTTGGTAGAATAAAACCTTACCGAATCAAAGATGGCTGCGTTATCCGATTGCTCGTGATGATTAATTGATCATTCATATGTAACTGACGATTTCCACTCGTCCATTACAGATTCTGCCTCAAAATTCGAGTGAAGAATGATCCTGTACACGTGGTGACTAGTGGATAGTTCTGTGGTGAGAGCATTAGCGTGCTAAGTTAAATATCCTATGTTCAATTCACGTGTCCAGCTGTTATTTTTCAATTTAAAGAATAATATAATAATAATTTATTACCTACTTTGGTGGCCGCATAATAGTAGGCATTACTCTTTCAGTAGACTAGATTCCTGATGATGGGGAGGTCAAGGCTCGAATCTCGGTTGGTTGTACTTAGAGCTGTTTTTACAAAATGGTTTTCTACTCTCGCTCTATGAAAATATACGGGTTCACTTCCTTTAAATGTAGCCTTAGCTATTTCTAAAACCATTATTGTAACTAGTAAATAAGTGAATAACCCGAACTTGTAGTAATATTCAAAATACTCCAGTTAGATGAAATTTTTCTCGTTGTTGAGAGCTACAGATGGTTCACTTCCCCTTAAGGAATTATGTTGTAGTTGAATATCCCTCGGGAAAGAAGAGGCTGTAAACCACTCTTATAAGTCTCTTCTCATCCTCTCCTCCTGCCATATTGCGTGTTGGCTTGTCGCCTATATCCCTAGGGGCAAATCACATCTGCTCTGTCTCGAAAATACCGTGTATTACACTTTGAGGGACAATAAAATATCATCTGGTGACAAAGCGGTTTCAAAGACACACCACGACTGAGAAAAAGTAGCTGCTGTCAAATACTTGGAAGTACTTATCCTTACACCGGTGATTTGTTTTAAAAGAATGTCAGTTCCGACGCTTCGAAACCACTAAAATCATCCTATATTATATTATAATGTTCAGTTGTGACCTTCACACAGTTTTATTTCTCATTAGAAAGGGAATTCAGTTGCTTCAAAACCACTAAAACCATCTTCAATTAGTTTTGGATTTTGTATTGAGACATTCACCTTTCTCTGTTTCTCATCAGAATGGTAAATTTGTGGTTTAAAAACAGTATTTATAAAACAGGCATACCAGTACACTAAGAAAACCTAATGTGCACTAGAATTTTTTTTATAATAGTCAATATATAAGGAGCTTTAAAACTTAACATAATGGTTGTACTAGGACACAAAGAAGACCTTATGTGCCACACATGAATAAGTGGGCTAGGACTCTGTTCCCGGAACACGCCTGGCTAAATTTCAGTACCATTAAAGATGGCTGGAAGTTTTCAACTTCCCTCGTCCCCTGGGGTCTTTACAGGTCGGGACGGATGGTCTAGAGACAGTTATGACTGGAAGTTTTCAATCTACCTCATCCCCTGGGGCCCTTACAGGTCAGGACGGCTGGTCTCGAGACAGCTATCGGTGTACGGGGGAAAGGAGCAGTCTCTTTATCTTCAAGAGGAGAGAAGGTCTCCCGCCCTTCCCCTTAACCCACGTCCCACGATAGCCCAAGGGCAAGCATCTTTACTCAGAGGCTAGTTCTATCCTTCCACATTTCATTCCAACCACCCTCCCACTGTCACCTATCCCACCTAACCTACTCATCACTTCAACTAGACTTAACACTCCTGTTAAAACTTTTCACTAGACTTGTCAGGTGTGGCCATTATTAGCTCGCTGGAGCACTTCATAAGAATATGGGAAAACGATTTTTGTGAATTAATTATGTGCCATCAGACTCGAGGTATTTCAAAGAAAAATTTGATATGTTTTTACGCGAAAGATAAATTCGACAGATATAAGCTTATCATTAGTCAACCCTAATGCAGTAATTAAGCCTAAATTATTTAGAGAAAACCCAGAGCGGAAATATCAAAACAACGATTTGTCATCGTATTACTCGTAAGTTTCAAAATATTTTGTGCATTACGGTCCAGTCCTGAAAAATTTAAAAAGTAAAATAGGTTAAGTCTGGGGCTAGCATCTTCTACATTCTAGTTTGGTCGGTTTCTCAACAGTTTGATTCAGAGAGGTTGTTGAGAGAATTTATTTAGTAAAGGACGAATTAAAAATTTAAAAATAACGAAACTAAAATTTTTCTATTTACCGAATAAATGTATTGCTTATATCTGATGCACGGCTAATATCACCAAGAGAAAATGTTAATGTTTTAACTAAGGATATTAAAAAAAACTCGTTTTATATAATACAATACATTTTTAAGAAGAATTTCATAGCTAAAAGGTGACCTGGCAGTCTAGGGGTAAGGTGTCAGACTTCTGTGCTGGCGGCCGGGGTTAAATCCTCGGTCCCGGCAAAGATTTATCTGATTACCAAACCCTTCCTTCACCTCTGACAAGACATCTTGGGAATGTGAGGAATGCCAGGTCTCCACCATGGTTCGGATTCCACGTTAAACTGTAGGTCCTCCATTTCATCTCACAATCACCCTACCATTACACATTAGCGTAAGTGCGTATAACCCGAACGGGTAGTAAGACGCGGTGCTAATAATAATAACATAGCTAAAAAACTATTAGATATGGATATAAAAAAATAATTAAAAATCTTCTGTACCTGGTTTCAAAATTTCCTAATTCTTAAGAGCCACATTCGGAGGACACAATATTAACCATTAGGCCACCGATAGTCTAAAATATTTTCATGAGAGTAGACAATGTAGTTTTTGAGAAATAAAATGGTATAATACAATTTTACTTTCAAATGAATCTAAAAAATATTCATAAACGTAAATAACTGAATCTCAATTTTATATAAAAATTCTCTCGCTTTATATATATATATATTTTTTTGTATGATGTAAATAGCCTAAAATATTTTTAACAAATTGTTTTATTTGACATAATTATACATTAAAAATTTAAAAATATATCAAATTACATTAATAACGAGGAAATATTTGATTCTCAATTTTATAATGCCATTGATTAATAATCATTCTTAAACGTTTATAAAGTCGTCCTTGCACCGAGTCCTATTGTTTAGGAATGGAAGAGATAAGCTATCACCAAAATATCAGGAGAGGATTTAGATTGCACTCAGGCTGCTAGGTCTTATCAAAAGTCAAGATTTTAAAAAAAAATTGGTCAACTAAACGAGAAATAATAATTATTTTCTTTGCTGATATAAATAAAGAACCTTAAACATATATTCTCTTTAAAGTAAAACAATATAATTAAATATGAAAAGTAAAGAATTAAATTAAAATATATAAATTATGAGTTACCTTAAGAATAATATATTATAAAGACAATCTGCCTAAGCAAAAATAATAAATTAAAAATGTATTGTTGAAGCGCTAACAATCTTTTGAACATCCCAGCCGGAGTTGTAAATTTTTTTAAAGATGAGACTGTACATGTTAACCTAAGCTAGTCAATGTACCTATCTATGACGTTCTCTAGAATATCACTCTTTCTCTAAAATATGCCTTTATGTCCAAAACGTGCTGCTTTGTTTAAAATATGCCTCTTTTTTTTAAATGTGTCTCTAAGGCTCAAATGTGTGTATTTAACTACAATGTATTTATTTATTTAAAATGTATATTTCTGTCTATAGTTGCCACTATATCTTTATGAGTATCTTTGTCTACAATGTTTATTTTTGTTTACAATGTGTGTTTTGGATACACTATTAATGTTGACTAAAATTTCTATAAATAGCTATAATTTACCTCTTTTACTACCATTTGCCTGTTTTACAATATGCATATTTTGATATAATGTGTCTTTTTTTTGTTATGATGTGCTAATTTTTCTACAACGTCTCTCTTTGCCTAAAATAATTGTCAAATGAGACTGTACATGTTAACCTAAGCTAGTCAATGTACCTATCTATGACGATTTCTAGAATATCTCTCTTTCTCTAAAATATGCCTTTATGTCCAAAGCGTGCTGCTTTGTTTAAAATATGCCTCTTTTTTTTAAAATGTGTCTCGAAGGTTCAAATGTGTGTATTTAACTACAATGTATTTATTTATTTAAAATGTATATTTCTGTCTATAGTTGCCAATATATCTACATGTGTGTCTTTGTATACAATGTTTATCTTTGTTTACAATGAGTGTTTTGGATACACTATTAATTTTGACTACAATTTCTATAAATAGCTATAATTTACCTCTTTGACTACAATTTGCCTGTTTTACTAAAACTTCGCTATATTTTTACAATATGCATATTTTGATATAATGTGTGTATTTTTTTGTTATGATGTGCTAATTTTTCTACAACGTCTCTCTTTGCCTAAAATAATTGTCAAGCTTATAACCCGAATGTATAATAAGATGCGGTTTTAATATGTAACAAGTGCCCTTGCTTTTAATACACCTCAATGAATATCAATTGTATATTTGTATTAAATGTGCCTCAATAGATACATGTTTCTATTTCCACAATGTACTTCATTGGATATTATACTCGTATATGTGGTTGTATACAATGTTCCTCAAATTTAATTCAACGAATCTTTTGATACAATGTGCCTCAATGGATACTGTGTGTATGTTTGAGTTAAATATGCCGTATTGGGTAAAAAAATAATATATATATATATATGGTTATATTGTTCTTCAATATTACATATATATATATATATATAGCTAAAATGTGTCTATATGGATATTGTATTTATTTTAAAAAATAACTGTTTTTTCAATTTACAGAGTGTCACATTCTCATCATTTCACACCGTTGTTCATTATGATATTCAAATTATGTAATTATTATCTTTAACATCGGGGCATTATTCTATTCCATTTTCAGGAGCAACTAACAACATCATTAGGGAAAGTGACAGCGAATATGCCCCCAATATTATCATCCAAATGAGTATTGGGGCTATATAGGAATATGTTTTTAATTTAAAAATCAAAATATTTCGCAACCAGCACAATATGGCTGTCTTAACACTCTGGTTTGTAATGATAAATTTGTAATTAAAGCCACGTTTTGCAATTATTTTGCTTAAAATGATAACTGGTGGTATATGTTTCCCTCAGAATTACATAAATGCTCATATTAATATACATGTTTATTTAATCGTATTAAAACTATCAGTTTATTTGTGTACCACAATAATTGTTTGAGATATCAACATATTTAGATCAAGGGTATATTGTAGAGTGAAGTAGAATTTATATGAAATCTCCCCCATTTGCGTGAACTGGAGTTAAATACAATTTTAGACAAATAGTATCATTTAAATTGGCCACGATTCGAAATTTAACCTTGTACAGAATCAGCAAAACATATTAGTCAAACCTGATGTTTAATCAGCATGTTCACCAAAACGATTTTCAACACTCATTTTTTTCCGCTCAGCATCTTACTACCAATAAGGGCCTAAAACATTTGTTTATTTTACCACAATGTCTTATTACCCGTTAGCGTTAAACTCATATGTATTAGGAATCAAATAGCCAAATCTATAATTTATGCATTTAGTGAGGATTACTCCATCTATATATCATAATCTGAAAGTTGAAAATGACACCTGAACACGGGAATCGAACCCAGGACCTTTGGCTTAATACGCTAAGAGCATTGGTGTACTAAGCCAAAGGTCCCGGGTTTTATTCCCGTGTCCATGTGTCATTTTTCAATTTTTCAGAATATATCATATGTATTTATTACACTTGTGTGTTAGGAATTAATCCAGGTCAAATTTAGTAGAATTGTAACCGAATATGCTTGTAGAAAGCGGGTAAAATCATTTAGGAATAAACACCTTCACTACACATGGCCAGTATTTTTGCCCTGGCGTTCTATTCTCCAGCTGGCTTGACTAGACTTGACTGGCGCGTTTGTTCACAAGAACTACTGCTGCGTGTCACAGAACCGTTGACCCCAAAGATACCGAGGCGGGATATTGTTTTTTTCTTGGCATTCCCAATTTATGTCAGCCATAATTGTCTAAACCTAACCAAAGTCTATGTTCTTACTTTTCTATGACCTAGATATATTTTTCAATATAGACTATCTAGAATTCAGATGTTTTAATCTACAGCCCATTGACTCTTTCTGAAGAACCCGCAAACTTTTTTTTATGGCATAAGGAACTTTTTTTCTTAATAGTGTTTACACACTGGGTACCCGTCAGTAGGATTAAAGTCATTTAGCATAAAGTTTATGCTAAATGACTTTTGTCCAATTGACTATTGGCCCACTGTTGGGCCCGCCATACATTTACCTACTAACATGGATATTATAGATATTCCTAAATTGTATAAACGGTTTTATGGGCACATAAATCTAACACAGACCCCCTGTAAACGCCCTTATATGACTCAATTACATGAATATGATATGATATAGTGTATGCGTCTCATGGACGTGCAGACTTGGTCAATCAAAACCGTTCAAGTATGACGTGAACATAAGCAATAGTACTCTCAATTGTTTCACATCAGCATTTCTACGCGTGCGTTAAGTTATGTTTTTAAAAGAGAGATTGTTTCACCAACTAGCAAAACACCGTGTGTCAACATAATCATTAACTCAGGGAAAGACGCCCGTCTTTTATTGTAAATAGCAGTGAGATTTATATTAGTTTCGGAGAATTGGGGGCGGCAAGGACACCAGTTTTTAAGAGGATAATTCTTTGTGATTTACATACTAAGCTATCAAGGTACAGTCTCCTGTGAGGAGAATATCCTTCAGCTCTAACCCCTGTTAACTACGGAGCAGAGAACCCCGCCAAAACCATCTTGAATGTCTGAGATATATCACAACCGCGCATAGTCGAGCACCCATGTGCTCTACACTAGTCAAGGCTATAACAACAAAGGTAGGTCAGGGCATATAACTTCTGAGTAGAGACACTGATAGACTGAAGAAACCCTTTATTCAAAAACTCTTTTAACTTGTTCTAAAAACCTATATAACTTTTATACACTTTTATAGTAACTAACTCGCTTTTCTCTTTGTGAGCTCCGCCCCCAAACTCTCAGTGGTTATAAACTAATGTAATTCCAGCGTTGTTTTGAAAATTAGCTTATTTTTACCATTTTATGAATCTAGCTGTCCCATAAGTGTGTCAGAAAACTAAATAATATGTGAAAAATGTGTAAAATTTACTTAAAATCAAAAAATCTAGATCTGGTGCAATCAGTTTTTTTTCTAGGTCTTTCCGTTTAGCAACAAGAGGCCTCCAAAGAAAGGTCGGCACCGACTTTAAAGTTGCTCCACCACGTTTAATTTTTTTAGGGGCTAATTTTTTTTTCTTTCACTTTTTGGAACTTTACCATCGGCTACAGGCTAGAATCTATAAGGTTGCCAAATTTCAAGTTTCTATCTAATCTGGAAGTGGGTAGACATTAATGTCTGCGAATGAGTGAGTGAGTCAGCCTTGTGGCCTTATAGAATCATTATAAATAAGATCAGAACGAGCCACACAATTGTTGGCCGCTGAATACCATCCCACTAAGCCATGCTGACAAGTAGGCCCATGGGATGGGGAAGTAGCGACAATGTGGTTATATCTGTTACCTATTTACTATAAAAATGTTATTATTTCTCACACAAATTGTACAAATGTTAACTAAAAAATTAATCAACACTAAGTTAGGCCCTAGAGAATTCTGTTATTCTAGTGAAAATATGTACAATTGTAAGTTATAGCCCTCAAAAGCTATTGGATATTGAGGTTCGATTCTAGTTGGGTTTACAAAGGGTGGTTTCCCTAAGTTATTTTTTACTCTCTTTTTCTCCATGAAAATGCAGCTACACTTTCTTTAAATTAAACCTTCCTAATCTAAAATACATCAAAATAATTAGTATATTGGCACATAAACCTAACGGCTACTAAGATGCAGTGATAAAATGAGGAACGTACTAAAAACACCCTAGTCTGCCGGAAAGTGTACTAATCGTCAAGTTCGTCTGGTTGAGGGTGTTTTATAACTCTAGATGGTTTTGAGCCCTCCCAAACCGCGATTATTGGTACATTTATTTTAAAATCGTCTCTTAGCTATAGGATGATTAAAGATGGTTGGTCTGTATGAATATAGTAAGATATAAGCAATACATTTTTTAAATATTTTTTCCTACTTATGTTTTGACACTGACTATGTTATATACTGGGAATAATATCAGTGTCCACATGGTCTAAGTTGTCACATTTGCAATATATTGTATGGTCGATGATGGGGAGATCTAGAATAGATACCCGAGTCAGTTGTACAGGGACTGTTTCTTATTAAATGTTTTTTCCTAATCACACTATAATTTTAACAATCAAACTCTTTGCAATGTATTAATTTATTAATGAATAGCTGTTTCTTTGTTCGGTAGTCAAGTCATCTAATGAATTAGTTCTTAATGTCACGTGACCTTTTGATATTATAACAAAGGCCATGGACACCCTCTGCATAATGCACTGATACAAATGTTTACATTATGTTTACTTATTTCAGAGTAAAATGACTACATTCACATTAAAATAATAAAAAATAACCTTTACATCAAATTATGTCTCTCACTTTACATATACATGCAGTAATAAATGGTCCTTTTTTAAATAAAAAAATAACTTAATTAAATTCCAAATGAACGACTAAAAAGTGAAGTAAAATTCTGTTCAAAAGTAAAATTCAATAAGAGAGCTGATGTTTTATTTGAATAAGAACCTAACGTTGTGGAGCTGTATTTGTCAGTGTAGCGCTTGACCTCCAATTTATTTAAGTTTTTTGTTATGTTGGCAGAAAATGCTAAAATCTTTACCTCACAAAGATATATATATATATATATATATATATTAACAAACGGAATCAGGAGAATTGGATTGGGGAAAGGAACACCTGAAATCTATAATACTTTTTGAGCTAAATTAATGGTGAATAATTTCCTTTGTCTTTAAGTCAATGAGGAAATCCTTGGATAAGTACGGTATGCAAAATTTTATGTGTTTATTTAATAGGAAAGGATTTAAAATTAATGTTTCAACTTGAAGATTTTCTGAAAAGAAGAAACATTCGAATTATTAAATTCTACAATGTTTCCGGGTGTCTACAGATATTTGACTTCCGAGAACTTGACAAGTCTTTATCAATATCGATTCCATCATGGGGAAACACTTCCTCAAGTTTTGAAAAGTTTTCAAGTATTGGAAAGTTCACATACTTACCGCCTCCAATATCCTCCTAAAAAGTTGCAACTTAGCCAAAAATGCTCGTAGTTTTTCGGAATCATCCATAAAAGGTACATCAGAGTATTGAATTGAAAGGCTTAATTAATCCTTTTTGCGAAACATTTCTTAAATTTAAGCCAAGCAATTAATTAACTCCACTCTGTCAAATTGTTTTGAGATTGGGATTTCCTTTTTTCTTAAATATTACTAAACTTATACCCAATATTCATTCGAACTCTTCAACATTTGTGCTCTGTAGGGCCCGAGCTATTTTCACAGATCCATTGAAGCCCATCCATGGAAACCTCAAGGGACTGTTGGACCCCAGTTTAGAGCCCCTGGTTTAATGTTTGATTCTCACAAAGGGTTGGGCTGCCATTAGAAAGGGGAATGTAGGTAAGGAACTCAAATCTGAGTCAGGTGTACTAGGGATATTAGATCCCCCAAAATAATATATAATTCACCCTCCATCTGAATGAGGATATGTACCTATTGTAAAAATACAGGAGTTGTATTTTACAATAGAAGCCCCACCCAAACTGATGCTGCATAGACTATCGTCCGATTCATACTACCCACTCCAAGAAACGTTGACATTTATTCAAATCGCCTACAATAGTATTCTTCACTCGTGTAGTTCCATGTCACTTCAAGCAATATACAAACAGTATCATTCAATATAATTCACTATCAACTCTCTACAGTGTAAACTGTTCATATACGTGCCCTCTGGATAAACTGACTTCCTTATCCTAGTAACCTGGCTGACTTCAAAACGTCCTAAATCGAGGAACGGGGCAACCTTGCCTTGATGTTTCAGCACTTGATGTTCCGACCAGCCCGTTTTAGACATATCTGACGGGTGGTTTTCTGCACACCAGGCGAAGAGTGCACGCGGACATGGCTGCCCTCTTCCGGATGGTTTGAGCAACCATCACCTGATCTCTGACTTCAGCAAAAAGATTTTTGACAACAAACGCGAGTATCGTCCATACGGAGCGGGACGACCAATCGGCGACCAACAAGTACGATGGCCTACGTGAGAAAAAAAGCGTGATCCTCCCAAAACATTGCGTCTCCGACTTAATTTGAATTATGCTCCCTATCATAACTACGCAGTAAGACCACTATATATTATGAAAGTGTGGAAGATGTAATCTGACTTTTGAACTTGGCACCATCGAGGATGGAACTCTGTAATAATTATTTATATTAGACTTTTGAATTCGGCACCATCGAGGATGGATCTCTGTAATATTTATTTATATTAGACTTTTGAATTTGGCACCATCGAGGATGGACCTCTGTAATATTTATTTATAATGTAATTTTAAATCGACGCCATGATGGATGAACTGTGGTTATTATTTTTTATCGACAAGAGACGACTTCCAATAATATGGACACTGTGAAGGAAAGTTATAATATTAAGTAAATATTTCTAGTTTTCGTAGAATTTTGAATTATGGAACATTAATTATATTATTTAATATTGTTATAGTCGAGATAGGCTGATATTTGTTTATTAAGTATGGGCATTATTTAATACTATTTTCAAATTAAAAGTAACTTCAGTTTCGTGTCGCCACTTAAAGGGCTTGTTTCTTAAAGATGTTAGTAAATTCTCAATGTTTGCTATTTTAACTTAACAAAAGGTTGATTGAAATATATTAAATTTATCTGTATTAATTATCTGATCTACCGGTATTATCTTAGCTTTTGTTGTTGTATATTTAAAATCATTTATATACTTTGCAATATTTTGTGTAACGTAAATTTGGCTATCCTTCGCATATATTCATATTTGAAATGTGGCAAACTTCTAAATGTTCTTTAACTTGGTATCAATTTTTAGACTTTGTTCAGTATTTTAATTATGCCGATTCAAGTAGTCCCGCGTGAGTTTACATTAAGTCTGAGGTGTGAAAATCTCGTGTTAGTTAACGTAATGTTTGTAGTATAAATGTATATTGTAGTACTTGAAGGTGCTTTCGTTTTGTGTAAAGTTGTAATACTCTCGTGATATTTAAAGTAAAAGTATGGAATATAAAGATATAACTTTACATTGGAAGAGTATGTGTTCTTGTAATGTCTGTAGATGCTCAGACGCTTTTGTAAAAATTTAGAAAGGCTCTTCTAGCTTTTTATTTTTCTTGAATAGATTTGGTTATTTATTGTTTTCATAGCTTTATTGATATAAAACTAACCTGGTCTAATTGAATTAATCTTTTTTAGCAATAATGTAATCAACTATGTTCTTCTCCGTTCTACTAAATAAAATTAAGGCCACCTAAATTACTGTCTGTTAATTTTGAATGAATTAAATTACTCCTTACGTTTAGATCTTGATGAGGCTATTGTATCTTTTTTATTATTATTATGTTAGCTTATTCCCTCTTAACCTTGTAGTATTTTCTTTAATAGCCTTCTACTACGAGGTAAAGAACTGAGAGGGTGTATCAATATATATCTATTCTTCTTCATCCAAAGTTTATTATTATAAATAAAATCCAAGTAGCTGGTGATATAAATTTAGCTGAAATATAGAATGTTTAATATTTCATAAGATTTTACATCAAATATTTCCCACTTCCTAGCCAAATAGAAACATGTATACTTCATATACAATTAAAGTTTCATTATTTCTGACTCATAAGTGTAGTATGGTGCGAACCAAAATAAATGTTAGAAAATAATCATAGATTCGTTTAAAAAAGTATATATTTAACTGGTAAAAAATCTCTAAGAACCAGTTATAAGTAAACTCCCGTTGAATATTCTTTACAAAGAAAAAAATGTACACACATATGTATTATATTGTATATATGTATACGGACATAATTATTGGACAACATTTTTTGAGTTTAGGGTCATGTAGAGCGAGGAGGATTGAAAATGTTCATGATTACAATAATTTTTCTTAATGAGAATGAAAAAAATTCTCTGAAAAATGTAATTAAAATATCAACTCGCTTCAGTAGAAAAATTGTCTTAGGCATCATTTTCGCAACCGACTAGACTGCCAATGATTGGAATATAAGAATTCGACTCCCAGTCAGGTAATCTAAGGGTTAATCTATTTTTAATTTGTTTCCACTCTTTCTCTCCATACAAATGCTGGTAGACTTATATTACTTCATCATCTCTAAGATCCGAAAATATGAGCATAATTAGTCAAATGCATGTAACCCGTGCGTGTAGTATTACTTGGAGATTAGGTAACTTTAAATATATTGAAAGTAATTTATATAGGATTATTATGATCTGCAGACACCCTGTAGTAAGTTTCACTTCTAACAACAACAAAAAAAACATCTAAAAATCAAATAAGCATCAAATATAACGTTATTGCGTTGGCTCAAGAACATAAAATATATTAAAACATCCCTTCTGACGTCTATTCATATAAGAATGTATCTAAATTGTTTTGGGGAAATTACATTTTCCCCTTCGAATGACAATAGAGCTATATACAGCCTTGAGTATATTTTATGTCACTGACTCACAGTAACAAAAAATAAAAAAATTTCCGCCTATCTTCTATTTCTTTATATAAGATTCTTTCCATCAACGCTAATGTAAAATATGACCTATTTCACGTTTTTTTTCTCTATTTTTTATCCGGAGAATTTTCAAGTGTTCATAGGTCTGAGGCTAAGCCCTGGCAAATCAAGAAGATATTGACCAGCTTGTAGCCAAGCCATAACCCCCCCCCCC